>VXBJ01000184.1:136980-167327 GCA_013400055.1 Nycticryphes semicollaris | reverse complement strand
TGTGTGTGTGTGGGTGTGTGTCTGTGTGTGAGAAAGAGGAGGGAGAGGGTCGGGGTAGAGGGGAAGGGGATGAAGAGGAGAGGAGCAGAGAGATCAAGCAGGAAAAGAAGCGTACATACGTGAGCTCGAAGGCTTTCAGGAAACAGCAAGGTCATAGGGGTTTAATACTTGGAATGAGCATCAGCCTAGATTTAAAAAAACAAAAAAAAAAAATAAAGGCTGACAAGTATTAGTGACCTTTTGGGGAAAGCAGAATATTGAATAATGAGTATGGATCACATTTAATATCTGCAAACTCCGAGCCCAGTCCAGCTGCTGTAACACTGTTCCCAGGGGGAGGCTTCCACGGGGAGGCTCCTCCTGGCCAAGGTTTTTGATGAGACGACTAAAGGCACCGTGTGAAATGCTGATGGCCCAGTGCATACACTCAGATGGACTGAGGGACAAGGGAGGACAGAAGACAGACCAGTACATGCTCGGGACTCTCCTGTTACCCCTGGCAAAGGGCAGCCAAGCAGCTTTTTGCCCGGTGTTGGGAGGAACTGGGAGAGGGGACAGTGTTGGTTATGTCTTTTATGGAGGGGCTGTGCCAAGCTGGCAGGGGAGTGGGGAAGGCTGAAAGGTTAATCTGAGCCACAAGTCTCATGCCGTGAAAAAGAGCAAGCATCTGAATGGTACTGGGATGGAATTTAGATCTGAATTTTTCAAGTGGGAACTCCAGACAAGACTGGGATGTCTGGCTTTCCATGGGTGTGTTTTAACTGCCTGCAGGGTAAAACAGACCATTTTGTTTCTCCTTCTGTGACAAGCTCGCCCCGAGGTTCTTGCACCAGCACAAACACCTTTAGGAATCTAAAACATAAGAAAGACAAAAAGAAAGAGACTGGATTAGAAAGAGGTTGGGGAAAACAGGATCCCTTAAGAGTAGCACTGCCCGCAGGAGATCAAAGGAAACACAGCACCCGAGAATCTACCAGGTAAGGAGGGGTTAGGGAAAGCTCCTGAACTCTAACAGGCACCATCAGCCCTTCCCTCCAGCCTGGGGATGAGCATCACTGGGAGGAGGGTGTAAAGCTCAAGGGCAGGACCCTGACAGCGCTTTCTCCGCACAAGAGAGAAAACAAGCAGGTTTTTAACTCTCAGTCTGCACAGAAATACTGCATCTGTTCAGCCACAGCTCCAGAGTGATACTGAAGAATAACAACAGGAAGCTAAACCACAAAGAATTCTGCAGATGAATCCAGACCAGATCTCCTTTCCCCAACAGGCTGCAAAGACCTTTTGTTCTTAAGGGAAGTCCAGAAATAAACAGGTTCGAGAACGAAGCCTGAGCCTCTAAACCCATCCCGTGTCACACTCCTGTGCCCACAGGCTTCTGGCTGAGGGGCCAAGTGAAATCAAAAGCATGGATTTTGATTTGGAGTCCAAACTTCCCTCGCATTCGAGAGAGCAGGGAAACCTTTCACCTCCTTTGCACCCACATCCACTAAAGAAAAAGAAAAAAACAACTCCAAGTGAGAGCACAAAAAAGTTTTCACACAAACCCCCTCCTTTTCCTGAAGGGGAATTGCATTCACATTAGTGTGGGAAGGAGGTGAAGCATCTCTGAGCCTTCTGCTTTCCATTAGGGAAGTTACACTTAAATGAATTGCCATTAAAAAAAAAATTAATAATAATAATCTCACAAGAATGAGAAAATATAACGTTTATTAGAAGAAGACACCACGGTACATCAAGCTATAGGAGATTCCTGACAGATGATGATTATTAAAAAACAAAAAATAGGAACAGAACAACTGCACTGGCCAGATTTAACAAAGTTTAACACAAAATGAGAGTTTCCACACAAGTCCAACCAGACACAGGCAGCTGAGCCAAAACCAAACCCACTTCCCAACATAAGAGGGACTGGGAAGTTACCAAACCAACAGCGAGGTTAAGCAGAACAACAGCCTATAAAACCATTTATATTTATACATATATAAAAGGATAAACCCAATTCAGATTCAAGTAACTTGAGTTTTTAAGTTATGTTATATACAGATGGGTTTTTATACTGGGAGAACCAAGGGAAAGTATTTAACAGAAGGATTTTTAAAAAAGCCACGGTCCAGTTTGTAATTACTGTTTCCGATGTAATTTGGCAAACGTTAAATAATCAGGTATATCCTAGATAAAAAGTGCATCAACAGGGTTAACTTCTACCTATTTATTTATCCAAGTCAAGGCTCTGCACAAGGGTTAGAGCACACAACCAGCAGAGCCGTCTGTAAGGATGTATTGGTGTGACTGGGGGTGAGGAGGAACAGCCCCACCGTGGCGGAGGAGCCCAAATCCCAATCAGCCCACGACTCCAGAATATTGTATTTTTTTTATCAGGACATTTTCATTTCACAAAGCAGCCTCTGTAAGTGCCCATCACCCAAACAGCCAGTCCTTCTGGTGGGGAAGTGAACGTGGCATTTATTTTTTTATATATTTATTTTTGTTGGGAGCAACAGAGGGTTTATACAAAGCTGGTTATTTCCTGCTGAATCTTTAGTGTATCACATTATTTCTAAACACCCCTCGGTGAAAGCCAAGTTTTGCTCCCCAGAAGATGCTGAGGTACCACATTGCGTAACACGGTGTGATCGGCCTTGAGCACAAAGGCCCAGCTAATTCCTGTGTTCCAGAGCTGTCAGCCCCAGACACCTGACAGGTACAGAAAAGCCCTCCCTGCGAGAAGCTACACCCACAGAGGGGTTTTCTTCCTCAGCCCCAGCACTCAGAGGTGGGTCTAAGCCCCAAAACACGAGTTTAGACCCAACCCTTCGGCTGCGTGGGTTTTAGCGGTTATCATCGTTTTCCTGCCTGCATCACAAAGAGAATAAATAAACCGTGTTGCCTCTTGTTTACATTCCGAAGCAGAACAACAGCTAAATTCGGGCCCCCCAGCGCTCTCACGGGAGGTGAACTCCAAACAGGCATCAGCTGAGCGAGCGGTACCTAACGGAGTCTTTCACTGCTGGAGATACGACACGTGCGTTCATCTCTTCTAAAGAAAACCTTCCGAAACAGAGCTCTTAAACCAACCGTAGAGGCAGAATAAGAGGTGAACGGGCCTACACAAACCTACTCAGAGATTTTCTCAAGTGATTTGTACACATCTGGAAAAAAAAAAAAAAAACAAAAAAAAGAAGCAAAACAAGATAGATATTACTGTTCTTTTCTACGACAGGGTTTGCTGACACCCTCTGAGCGGAGGGACCGCTGTAGACTCCACAAACAGCCCTCACACAGGGATGTGCAGGAGGTCTCAGCCCCGGTGTGGCTCCCATAAAGACCACTACGATCAGGATGGGGACGGCAGCCTGTGACTTACCTGTCCTACTCATCTCAGGGTTGGCAGCGAAGCCCACAGCACAGGCTTCCCCTGACTGAAAAAGCTCACCAGCTGCTAAGGGGCTTTTCACACCGTGTTTAACAGCTACATCTCTCGGGCAGAGCTGGCTCCCGGCGCTGGCACAGCCTGGGCAGGCAGGGACAACACGACCAGAGCCAGTGCTGCTGCCTCCAGGGGTCATGGATACACCCGGAGCTGGTGTTCACACTCCCACCCATCACATAACCCACCTCTAGAGGCACCAGCTGCTCCAACTACTTTCCAAAAAACAGGAAAGAACTACTGAAAGTTTGTAAATACTTTAGTAGTTACAGTGTCATTTTCAGGAATGTGGTAGCATCTGTTTCAAGGATTGAATAAACTTATTTCTACTAATATATTAAAAAACAGCAGAGAAATTTGCAGCTTGAAACAAAGTTTGTCTTTTAAACACAGTAGCATTTCCCCCACATCTTTATGCTGTTACTGTGATGTTTTATGGAAAGTTCTCTTTCAGCTTTCCTTTTTAACCACAGAACAGAGCAGTAAGAGGTAAATACTAGAGTTTGTTTATATTAGATATTCACAGATACATTTGATTTTGTTCCTGAAGTCCATCAAGAACTAATGGAAAAACTTTAAAGGATCTGAAAAAACCTTCATCGTTGCCACAGAAGTGGCTGCAACTTTATCAGCTTCCACAGACTGCATTTTTGCCATCGTTCAGCATCACCCTAGAACTTACACAATACCATTACCATACCAATAGGATTGCCTGGCTGGTATTGCAATAGTCCCACAAAAGTCTCTCCTGAAGGGTGAATTAATGACTAGTTCAGTTACCAGGACCATGTCAAGGATTTCTCTCCTCACCTAGGGATAGGCTTTGCTTCACTCCCCTCCCAACTCCACTGCTCTGCTCTGACCAGGTGATTTGCTGGAAGGTTCTGCTGATGTGAACCACGCTGCATAGCCCAGGGCAGGGGAGCCACGCTTCTTAATTAAGACAGACGAGGATGCTGCACTGGCTTAGCTGTTCCAAGCAGCCTGCACTGTGGAGCACCACATTTTCCAGCAGAATAATGATGGGGCTTTGAACTACGGCCACACACAAAAGCAGTCAAGTCCCCACAGGAGAGAACACGGGGGGAAGAGACGGGATTTCTCTCCCGGTCAGTGCTTTCTGCCTTGTCCCAAGAATGAAGGAGAACGGACAATCCATGTTCCTTTCAAAGCTCAATAAAAGCTGACAGAGGGGTTGAGTTGTTTGGTTTTTTCTCCCCACTTTTCTTTATCTCAACTGACCCTGTGTTTGCCAACACAAACACAAACCCACTGCATTACGGCAAAAATAAAAGACGACCCCAGGCATTCCTCTGCAGCAGACAAGGCACCGCACTAATACTGAATCTAAGACAGTGAACTCCTCAAGTTCTAGCGTTTGTTTAAAAAGACAGTCCTACTCCTCTCTCTCTGCTGTCTGTAAATCCCAATGAGAATGGGTCAGTTTTCTTTTAAATTGAATGAGGCAGCTTGTTTCACACCAACAACTCTGAAGTCTAGGAAGTACATCAATAACCTGACGGATTAAGTCATTGAAAAAAGCCAAAATTATTTAACAGTGGATTTCGAACACATCCTGATCTGATTTTGACTAAAATCTTTTGATTTCTCGGTGCATTACGCTACCAGGTGTTGATGGTGCAAGCCAGGACTCCCTGCAGCTCTCTTTGCTTACACAACACACCTATTTGTGAGGAACTAAAAGCAACAAGGAAACAGACTACGGAGTCCAAACTCGGAGTGTCTCCATTGACTGGAGGCAAACAAAAGATTAAACCATTAGCTATGGTCACCTGGAACAGCAAATACATCCAAGAGACCACTTTCTGAAAGATGGGAGAGAATAGAGGATCTTTCTTAACGTTTTTCTGATTTATCAAGGACAGAGTGCTGGTTTTGGCCAGACCTCTCCTTCCCCTTCCATACACACACTAAATAACCACAAGGTTTCAATGCAAAGGGTCCACAGAACACATCGGGTTCCGAAAAGCTGCCACTGAGACACAAACCAGCAGTCTCAAGATTTCCTACGTAACGTTCCACTGAATCAGTCAGGGGACACAGAGGTGACTTGTGAAGGTGTCCAAGATGCCACCAGGCTGTCTGAGGAGGGCCCATGTTATCCCAGATGGCTTTGTGTTTGCCCGCACTGTCGGGCGCGCGACGGCAGCGCCAGCGGAACACACGCTGTGGAGGAAAGGCTGCGTTTCCCCTCTCATTTCACAGCCAACCACACTACCCTTCTCTGAGCAATAAAAAACACATTTTGCAGTAGAGCAAGCCAGATTAGTCCATGTACGAAATAATGCACTTTGTGGCATTGTACAGACTTTTAGAAGGCTCCATCTGCAACACAGAGCAGCTGCAGGGTTGAATAACTCTGTGAAAGCAAATAAAGTAATAATAA
The DNA here is from genome assembly GCA_013400055.1 of Nycticryphes semicollaris. Classification (NCBI taxonomy): domain Eukaryota; kingdom Metazoa; phylum Chordata; class Aves; order Charadriiformes; family Rostratulidae; genus Nycticryphes; species Nycticryphes semicollaris. Next base: position 161,493 of record VXBJ01000184.1, on the reverse strand, counting down.
TAGTATTAAATATAAGTCATAGCACCTTTGGCATTTTTGTCCAAATAGACTTCAACATATGACGTAGGGACATAGCCCTCCTCATCTTCATTCCTTCGGATCCGTGTCCACCCGTCACCTTTGTCTTCTTCTATTACATAGAGCATTTCTCCTTCTGCTACAGAAATTGTTCCTTCATTCTGACCTGAAAGACACAGTAAGAGGGACTTTAGGCACGATGGGAAACAGCAGCTGCAGCGGGAAGGTGGTGCTCAGGGCACACCGGGACAAGGAGCTGACGCAACCTTCACCACGTCACCAGCGGCGTGAACAAGAGCACGTGATGCTGGAAAACAACAGCCTGTACATGACGAGCCAGATCAATGTGATCCTGACAGCAGGGTTTTGTTGTGCTTTTTGTATTTCCTTGCAGAGTCCACACATATCGGGAGGCAAATCACCCTTAGTGCCTCTGTACAAAACAGAGTCATGCCAGAACCTCACTCGCCCTTTTCTGTGTCTATTTAAGCACTGCAGGGGTTAAATGAAGGTTTCCCACTTGTCCTTGGCATATCAGCTAAAGAAAACAACAAGCGGAATGAGAGTAAAGGTTGAGAGATACCTTCAAATGTGTAGAGCGCTTTACACGTTCCTATGGTGGGTAGTGGTTCTTCATCATCAAATTCATCATCAAAATCCGTCGCGGGCACTTTCATCTCAGTCTCCTGACTTTGCTCTTCCGTGTAACTGCCATCCGGGCTGCTCAAGAGAGGAAAATACACAGCAACTATAGCGACCAGCCTCCGGAGCAGAGAGGACTCCGTTACTAGATACAGAAGGCAAGGTGGGCTGGAGCAGCTCAGCAATTCCAAAGCACACTCACAAACGGCTGTCACCACCAGCAGCTGTCACAACGTGATGGGTGACCCCAGTCATTTCCACCCCCCCACCCCCCCAGCAAAAGCTGTAAACGCACCCATCTCACGCTCACAGCACTCAATACATGGGCTGCTACACTTTTCATTGTATTTAAAGTTGGGTTTTTCCATGTGCTAAAATCAGCAAGCAAAACACTTTGTGGAGTGCCTACCATCAGTCTGGTTACAGACTGGTTTTCTGAATGCTGCAGAGCTGATTTTCCTGGTTAACACGCCAAGTTTCCCGTTATCAACGTGAAGAGAAGAGCTCTGTACACAGATACTGTACCTCTCCCGGTCCTGAGCACAGCTGTTCACTGCTGAAGTGTTCTGGGCTTCATACAGTCCGCTCTGCCGCCGGGCCTGTTCAGTCCGCGCGGGCAACCTGCCCTCCACCTCAGCCAGCCAGCCCTGCAGGGGGAAGGCAGCGTCATACGTCTCGCCTGCTCGGGCTCACGGGGGGATACACGTTGCTGTCACTTTGCTGTGTCACACTTGACACGCAGACTATGGAACTAAAGCCACTTTGTAAACGTATTTAAACTGTCCTTTGGGTTGCAGTTATCAGGGGAATAAATTCTCTGCTTCAAGTGTGTATTAAATCTATTGGTCTGGCCAAAACCCACACTTACTGAAAACTCAATTCTTTTTTGACTCTGGGTGCTGAGAACAACAAGACCCGTGAGCAGCAATTAACCACAGCTCTCAGGAGCTGCTGCTGCTCCAGACACAACAAAATCAAAAGCTGTGTTGTGGCAGCTTACGACAGCCTCAGGAACATCAGAAACAGCAATCTCAGTCACTGCTGAGTGCAAGAGGACTAAAGCTGGGGTGAGAGAAAGACCCAGGGATTTTCAACTTGGTGAGAAACCAATGGATAGAAAAGCCAACAAAACTGTAAGGAACATCTAAAATTAACCAGCTGTATCTATTTCTGTACATACTGTAATTTATAGAGTGAAGTCTTTTCTCAGCCCTATAATCCTTCTCATGAAATTATAATGGCTTCATATATTCCAAATACTCCTTATGCTCTTGAGATTTTGTATCTGTAAGAAGCTTCTGGTTAGTGGCAGTCTGTTCCTTAAAACATACTGTATCTGACAGCTTCTGTCTTGCTGTTAGTCTACAAATGTGCTTTACATTTATGTTCCTCTCGTTTTCCACAAGACACCTGTAACATGACGCTTAAAATTACTTAATTAATTAAATAAGCATCTGAACCCCTCTGGGCAGTCCAGAGAGCACTACATTTTCCTCTTATCCGCCACTTAGCACTATTTGTTTTCTGTGGCAAATTAAAGAGCAGGATTGTTGGCTGACAGTCAGGTAGCACTTACCCACACAGACCAGGGAAATGCATCGATACATCTGGAAAAGCATCTGCTGCAAGCACAAGCACACTGAGCCTATTGCTGAGCTACATTCTACTGAAATGTCTCTTCCCATACCTCAAATTTCTGAACTTCTAATCGTAACTTTTCAATGTTCTGTCCAAGCTCTGCTAATCTGTGATCCACGCTCGCTGCATCTCCCATCTGTGGGTTCTTGATATATACATCTTTCATTTTCGTTAAGGCATCTCTGAGAGACAGAAGAAAAACAAAAGGTGTGTTACTGTGCCCGAGTGCAAATCTCTTTCTCCAAATGAGGGCAAATGAAAGGATAATAAACCCCCTCTTTAATCTGTGGTTCAAATCTAATCAGTTACCAAGACAACTAAGAACATCCAGTGAGGGGCTTCTGCCCGTATAGAACCAGCCATCAAAAAAAAATAACAGCAAAATTCCTTGTCAGCGATGGAGAAGTGAGTGACACCTTTATATACAATGTGACATGACAGAGACATTGTGCACAAGCCGAACTCTTCAGGCCCCTACGACAAAAGGAGCTCTTCACTTACAAGCAGCTGAGGGTTCTTTGAGTGAGTGAGGCAGGAGGAGCCTCCCCGGTGGCTCAGGAGGTTACACGGGAGATGTGCTATGTCGGTACAAGCACACGACACATTGAGACCAAGTGATTAAGGCTCCAAGTCCCCCACTTGAAGAGCCTTAGCAGAAAAACAACAGAATTCTTGGGCAGTGGCCTTTTGCAAGGTGAAAGGAGGAAATCTGTATTGATTTTTAGCCTGGCATGTTCTTAATTTGGTATTATGATTTCTACTTGCTAACCCTGAGGGGCAAAAATAATAATAATAAAAAAATAATCAGGCAACCACTGCAATGAAGGACAACTTCAACTTTCTAGATGAGCATCTTCCCAGCTTGGGGGGGAACAGAGGAACAGTTGCAATATTATTCTCAATCACGGGCTGAAATCCAGTTGAGAAACTGGGACAAAGAGCTGGATGTGGACATATTAACAGTAGAGCGTTAACCCAAAATTCTCACCCTGCCTGGTGCAGTTTGTATTTTGCAACCCAAATAATTTGTAAGATATTTATTTCACACCGCTTAAAAAGAAGCTAAATCCAGATGGTTTGCATTTGTCATAGCACGGTGACAGATGGGCCTGTGGCCACACAATGCGGCCCTGCATCCCGGGGCGTTCCACAGCATTTTTACCAGACTCTTGCTGGGGGCTGTGATGCCAAACACCTGGGGTTTCAGTGATTAGTTAATTTTAAGGCCTGCTATGATGAATGTGGTACTGTAAGGCCAAGATTAACCTAGTACTTGCCTTCCTGTGCTCCCCCAGGAAAGGCTGTGGAGCAACTACTGACAGCAGTGTCCTGTCTTTGACCCAGAGTCCAGTTGAGGCTGAACTGACTGAAAAAAGTTCTCTGCATGATGATGAACATTTCAGAGCTCAGAAGGCTGGACTTATGAGCTGATTTCCTGCATTACTGGCACAGCTATTCAGCTTTTCTCTAGGCATTAGCCGGGGGGGAGAAAGGTTAACGTGAGTCCCACGAGTCAAGTTAACACTCTTTATATTTTAGAGTTTCCCACCAAACTCTTGACAATTGCAATCCTGTGCCTGCCTCTGCTTTGTGTGTATAGAAAAAATGGGAAAAAGTGTGGGTGGCAAGGAAGTGGGACTGCTCTGTGGCTGAAGCCCTAAGGGACAATATTGCAAACATATGAGTCACGATTATTACTATTTTTTTAACTCTTATTTAACTGCTGGTACTCCTTCTTCAATCATATACTATCTTTATTTCAAATAACTTCATTCTACTCTGATTCCGTATCACATTTTAATGTTATGTTACCTCAGAATCAATACAGAGCTGAAAGGAAAGTCTGTGCAGCAACTAACGTGAGTTACCATAGAGAAAAAAAAAACAGGATAGCTTTCCTGTCATAAAACCAAGTGCAGTTTTCCCATCTTATTCATAAAATATAAGGAAAACAGCTTGGGTTACCAGACACAATAAATAGGTTCCTTCAAAGTAAAGTTAACAGACAAAGTAGGCACACCTGTACAACCACGGAGCAGGATTTAGGGACAGACTAGTACAGAGAGGCTCCGTCTTGAAATCATTCAGGGAAGAGAAGTTCTATCTCTCGCAAACATAACATGCTGAATCTTTAATGCAACCGCAAATGTGGACAAACACAAAGCAACAAATACAGGCTCCCAGAATCAATAAAAAAATGTCTAACTAAAATAGCCTTATTCTCCACCAGAATGATAAATACTGCCTCAGAGAAAAAGCATCCACAAAAGCACAGGAGTCATTATTTTTCTGCTTTCAAGAAAGAAATGTAAGCGATGGATCAGAGAGTCTTAAGATACACACCCATCAATCAGCACTTTTGAGGATGTTTTCATGCTCTCAACAACCTCTCTTGCTGGGATCTACCCATGCCCATCATACAGCAGTAAGTGCTCTGCTTAGTGCTGAGAGGTCTAGGATTGTACCTCTGACTGATGCCCTAATTACATCCTGTTCTTTCCTAGAAAACATCCTCAGGAACAGACCACAACAAGAAACAAATAGTGTATTTAACAGTGATCTTTGTCTGGCCCATGATTAAACTGCTGCTCTCCTGGGAAAGCCCAAGAGAGCAGCTCCAGAAAGAGGGAAAACTGTCTCCAATTGCTCTACTCGTATCGTTTCCTTCCTTATACCAGGAGCTTCTCGTCTCACGATTCCAAAGACAGGAGATGCATCACACCAAGGTGGGAGAATGGAATAAAGACAAAGCCAGCTTTTGCCCAAGCTCTGATCTGCTTGAGCCAAAATTCAATAATTGATATCCGAATCTGAGTTGTGGAGAGCCCTACTTCTCTCAGGAATTTTTAGCCCTATGTAAAGTTTTGCTGCTTCTTTCCCTGGACCAGCACCTTAAACTCAGCACCTTGTTCTCATTTAGTCTTTCTTATATGTTACTTGTTTCTGTTCCCCTACATAAGGCTACCTATTTCAGTTTTCATTGGAGGGGATAGATGTACCTTTGATCCATCTCCTTCTGAATGTCTTTGTTTAGTTCATCAACTTTTTGCTGGAGTTTCTTCCTTCTTTGCTCAGGCGGGAGATTGCTGAAGTCTTCTGGGCCTGCTCCCTGCAGAGTGGAATAGAGGAGGGGGGAAACAAAAGAGAAGGGGGGAAAAAAAAAAAAAGAAAGAAAAAAAAGTCAGAGCCTGCAAGAATCCTTCAGGATTGCATTTTGAAGAGGGCTCACAAATATCTGTGCAAAATCACAATGGTCTGAAGCATTGTTATTGTTTGTACTGAGAGTTCTCAGTCCCTGAATGGTCAGGAATTCTCTGGGCCTTAGAAATGATCCCAGGACCACATCCCAGTTCCCTATCAAATAGCTGATGGGAGATCACCAACTAAAGAATGCCAGAATCCAAAGGCAAAGCCGAGTAATTATTTTTATCCATACTTACAATCAGATTTTATTGAACAGGGTTCCATTCTCATGGAAAACTCATGTTTCCTGCTTTCCTCTACTCTGCTACAGACAGTGTCCCCGTACAATCAGCTGCTCTTACTCCTGTCTCACAGCTGTGCTTCTCACGGACACCCCTAATTGCTGGCTCATTCTGCATGGTCTGAGCGTTGGTCCAATAAAACTCATTTATGCTAGGGCTCTCCTGAGCACAGCAATGCAATAAAAGTGATTCTACAATTTAAAGCCATGCTGTGTGCTTTTCACGATGCACTTTCTACGCCAATTTTACCTCGCTCTCATGTACTGGCGTAAAAATCAGGAGTTACATTGAAGCCGTAAAATCAATCCATTTAAAATCAGAAGTGAAGAAAAGATTTGACCCCAGTGGTTACCTTTGTGTGATTCTGCTTCAAAGTCCCTTTTTTGCCTTCAAACTGCTGTGCCTCTTCTCGATTGCCTCAATTTGACACAGCAGACAGATGACACACGAAATACATCCGTAGTATTTTCTGCCAAGTACCACCTACTTCATCTTGCAAGAAGGCAACGGGGACAGTTTGGGTGAGCTATACTGACCACAGCTCAATACTAATTAATTGCATCATAAAGGAATGAGGTTCTTGTACATAATCTTTAACTCACGCAGGTTTTTCTTGTTTTGTTTTCTGCTCATTCCACCTCCCATTTCTAAGGAGGAATCCTGGCCTACCCGAGAAATTAGGGCGAAAACAGGGAGCTGAGTAACGAGATTCAATGGCCCAGCAGCTACTGAAAGCTTGTGAGCAGAGCTGCAATGTCAGTCTTACTAAAATGCTAAATCTCCCTCTCAGAAGGGTGTGATTTAGTGGAAATTCCACCACAAAAGCTGCCCGTTAGACCCTTTCAACTCCGCACTGAATGTGCTCCAAGACAGCGCGTTCTTTCTTCTGCATTTGCAGAACAAGCTGTTTGGGCAGGAAGCGTGGGGAGGGACAGGGACAGCTACAGACAGGTCACCTTCTCCTCTGGCCCAGCCACTTCAAATAACGGCACAGGCAAAACTAATGAAGTTGATTCTCAGCCCAAGATAGCATAACGTGTCTAATTAAGCCGTGATCATCTGCGTGATAACACACTTAAAACTCCATTTCATGAGACACCGAGAGCAAATTTAAGACAAGGGAAGGAAACAACTAAATTACATGCATTCTGAAACTTTAACCACATAAACTTCCCAGCAGCACTTATGGTACTTGTTGCACGTGGTCCAGGAGAGAACTATTCTAAATTCAGTCTTTAATGATAATATTTTGCTCAATAGTAACTCCCACATCACATTAGACACGAGAGCCATTCAATGAATTTTACCAATAATCTACACAAAGCCACAACTATCTTTTTAAAGCAAAGCTTCTGGATGTAGCTTTGTAAATAAACAGGCAGTTAAAAGCAAGACCATATGACACAGTCGTCTCGCTTCTGTGCGAAGACGACTGAAAACATGCCCAGTTTTACATTAGGAGAATGCAATAGATGTAATGAAATGACTTTGGAAAAGCATCTTCTTTTTGATTCCTCAACTCCATACAAAAGCTCTAGGCTGGGCTAAATTCAGTACCTGTGTTCACAATGCTTCAGACCAAAGCATCAGCGGTGCAGAGAAACGCATGCTCCAGACCAGGAGGTGATCTCTCCCAGATTTACTACATGCTCAATAGTCTCTCATCGTAACAGAAGCTACAGTTCCTCCTCCAAAAGGAGTAGTCAAGGAGCAGTTTTACCACATGCTTGGCACATTTCATGCTCTCAAGCAAAACCACACCCGGGCTATCTCTGAAGTAGGGAATATTTTCCAGAAATCCTTTATCTGTGAGGTGAGGGGGGGAAATCTGCTATTTTGATGTACCATCTAAGACCAGCAAGGCAGCACTCACTTCCTTGCATAAGAATACTGAGATTTAGGATGCAAACTGTCCTAAGATGAAGGATTGCGATTAAAGAAGCCATGTTGGCACCAGCTTCTGGGCCGAAGCTATGTATGGGGAGAGCATGAGGTTTATCAGCCCCAGTTTTTTCTCTCTTATACCACGGATCCACGAGGAAATGACAAACAAGCCAATTTCCTCTGCCTGAGGGGCACACAGGTCTCAGCCCTCTCTGCTCGTCTTTCCAACTCAAGCAATTCCTGGGGAACAGCCAGGTCAGCCCTGTATTTTGGGAGGATTCATTCCTACATACAAAGCCTTAAGCCCAGCTATTCAACATTGTGACCAGGAAAACAACAAATGGAAATCCCTGGTAGAAACGTGTTGGACTGCTTGGACAGTGGCTTGGCAACAGCCAAACGAACAAGGTTTGCAAGTAAGCTGGAGATTTCCATCCTTCTCAGCCTACCTCAGCTCTCCAGTGAGAGAAGCAGTATTGCTGACAGAGCTCAAACAAGTCATTGTGTTGGCAGAGTAGTAGCAGGACCTGAAACTCCTAGAGCTACAGCAGGTAACAGCTTTCATGGCCTATGTTTCCTCCAAATAAGCTGCTATGAACAGAACATGCATCCAAGATGCATCCAAGAACAACGTTTTGGGGGGGAAAGAGAGCACCTAAAGGCACTGACTGGTGAGGAGTAAGAAAACTTTCATGCTAACACAGTTAAGGTGCTCCTGCAGATCCCCTGAAGCTCTCCAAAACTGTCACCCATTGCTTGAAACTCTGGCATGAAGTCAGTCAGCAAACCAGTCGTGTCCCCCTTGTGACTGGCCTCAGGATGGGCAGAGGATGGAGACAAGCTGTCAGGAACAGAGTGAGGCGTGGAGCATCTCAAGCACTACAGCACCTTGTGTGTGAAGTTCAGCACGTAAATTGCTTTCCCAACTCTCTTCACCCTTTCCCTTTCCAACTCAGTAACGTATTATCTTACCGTAGTTCAAGAAACCTTCCCAGCTGCATCCAAAATAGAATTTAGGATTCACATATACGTGTATCTCTCCATTTGTGATTTCAAATCAGACTGAGTTAACTTTGTTGGTTAAGGTTTACAGAACTTCAATTAATATCATTATTAGTTATTCTGAAGGACTACAGAGGGCTGTAAAATGTAGGTGGTGACAATGCAGATTTCCAGTAATACCTGGACATGGAAAGCAAACTTTGCAGCTACATTACACACAAAGACGTGAATTTCTCTCTGGAAAAGGTCCAGCAGAGACCTTTGTTGTGTTGGTTTTTTGTCTTTAAATGTTTTAATGTATACTCACAAAGTAGCAGAATTACTCAATACTGGTTTTCTACATTTTCATAGCCCTAGATTATAAGTGTGAAAAACTAAACTATATTTTAGAGTTAATTTTTTTAGCAGCTTATTAGAAAGACTGAATTCTGATCACCTCTATTAGATTCCAGACCTGCGTATTCAGAGTTATCTGATAAATATCAAAAAAAGCAAACACAAAGAAGAAACAAATTTAACAGTTAATTTCAGTGTCATGTCATATGTGGCACAGTGCATATTAAAACACAGACAGAAAAATGGTGATTAAAACACAGGACAGGCATGCTGTAAATGTGCTTACCAGCTTGAGAGAAAGCTTCATGTAAAAATTGGAGAGATACGGGGTGGGGGGAGAAAGAGAAAAAACAACAGTGCATCAGTAGAAGAGGAACTTTTTTTAGACTGATCTTACAATAAAATGACACACAATCCCCTTTGCTGTTGGAAGGCAAAAATGGGTAACACTAACAGAGATCTGTGCAAAAGTTCACAAGATGAGCCCGGGTTATCAGTCAGCTGCCTTTTCCTCGCCAGAAACAGAAATGGAAGAGTCTTGTACCTCTGCACACCTGCGTTAGCGCTGCGAGTGAAGATTTGGTCTGGATGGCCTGATTTACAGCCGCTGCAACAACGCTGGTTTTTCTCATTACAGTAATCTCTCTCAAGTGGGAAACCCCTCAGAACTTGCAAGTCACTTTAAATCAAAAATGTGCTGAAACACTGTCAGGAGCATCAGCCAGGGTTTAAAAGAAGAGGGGTAACACCTACCCAAACCCCCTAAGGGGGACGGGACTGCCCTCAGCCTCCAGCTGCAAACCTCAAGGTGGGATCTCCAAGGTGGGATCTCCAGCAATCCTCAGTGATTTCCTGGCTCTCAGGCCTATCCCTGAAATATCGCTGCTGACTAAGTACAGTGCTGTCATTTCATGTTCTTGAACAATTCAAAACCAAATACTTGAGTCTCAGAGCTACTCAGGCCGTGCAGTCAAACAAGGCCAGGTCCAAGAAGAAGGAAAAAACCATCTTCTCTTTCACCAAATTGATTCTATGATAGCACAGTAAGACAATATTCAAGCTCCTTAAGAGATATACATGATCTAATTCTCCAAAGGCTACCACATTCCCTGGTACAGGGCCAAAACATTATCTGGGAAAATGAGAGGCTCAAGCGTGTGCTTCGGGGGCCTCCAGAGCAGGCCTCTGCCCTCCATCACTCACATGTTCAGCTCTCGAGGGTCTCCCAAACTGCCAGGGGATTCAACGTGCCCAGGCAGGCAGAGTTACCAAAGCCCCTGCCAGTGGTGCAAGACCTTAAAACAACTGCAATTCTGAAGTTTTTCCAAGACAGAGAGGGAGACCAACAGTGCTCCTGTGCTGTTCTGCTCGGTGCCAAGGAGCACAAGTTGGCTGCTGTCAAAGGGAGAACCAAAACTACACCCGACCTCCTCCTCCTCCAGTGACCCGCACTCTGCCTGTCCTTCCAGCTCTTTGGGGACAAGTTGTGAAAAGCTCAAGCTACACAAGAAAGTGCTTAAATGCGAGCGCTTAGTTTTAAAGACAGTTGAAAGGTAAACACTGGAAAACGCCTCTCGCTCCAGGCACCGATCTGCAGCAAGAGACCCCTGACCCTCTCTCCATTCCAGGGTTTTCTGTTATTTTACTACCAACAGCTCCTGAATGTGATGCTCTCAAACAAACACTCCATTTTTAGCACAAGCACAGTACTTCAGGCTTGGATTTAAAATAACAGTGGCCCCACAGCTATGCTGCTTTTCACAGCATGATTTAAGAAACGCATCTTTTTCAAAAATAACAATTACCAGGAGTTACCAGAACCTGCACAGAAACACAAACCAACCAGTCAAGGCAAACACGCGGCCTTGCAATAAATAGTGAAAAACTCCACGTGAACCAACGCATTCAAGTGCCACTGCAGCAGTTAAATCTTCCCTCTGCAAGTTCAGCCCATTAGGAAGTGAACACCTGGTAACCATCACCGTGCAAGGAAGAAATTCAGGCTCTCGGCTACGAGGCTGTTAAAACCAGCAAACCCACCCAATCCATTTGGGAAAAGGATGGTACAGGAAGGAGGAAGAATGAGGTGCTGAAGAAATTCAGCGTGGGCAGCTTGCGTTTGCGGAATCGTTCGAGCGCTCCTGTGAACTTTAGCAGAGACGTGAGCAGCACAAACCGCGACCCTGGAACAGACAAGACTCACGGTGCGGGGTATTCACCTACGAAGCGCTCTATAAAAGGCACAAATGTAGGCTACATGCGCTAGTTTCTAAACACTACTCACTCTAAAGGCACTACTACACCACTGCGAAGGATCAGCTGCATCAAGACTACCCTTTTGCTGTCAGCTCAGCAAATTTGAGGAGGGTTATAGACACTGTATATGCCCAATTCTTCTGCGGTTAAGCATGACAAAAATAGAGAGCTTTAATTAATAGCATTTCCAAATGGTACATTAGGGATTGTTATAACCAGTACACGTAACAAAGCAGATCATAGACTGGAAACAACGAAATGCTGAAATAAGTCATATTCAGGTTTCCATTTCATAATTTTACATGAGTGATTCAGTTTGTATAAACAGGTATAAGCAAACCAAAAAAAAATTTGCATTAAACACTAAATAAGTACTTTTACCCGTTCTGTTTCACAGCTAGAGACTTGCTCAGAGCTCCTGGGAGAACAGAGGCATTTTTCCCCCCAGATGATCAAATAAATTACAGTTCTTCAAAGCAGAGCAAATCTGTTTCAAGCTGTCAATTTAAACCAAGTCTAGCAGGGAAAAAAATGAAGAGCCTAAGAGCCACAAGCTTCAATAACACATGAGAGAGCATGAAAGCAGCAAGTCCATGTGTTATTGGACAGTCACAGGCACTAACCTCACTTACAGAAAACAGGGTTGAAATAAATCACCAGATTTCATACGACCAAGAGGGCATTTTCTTTCTTAGTGGTCCCATAGCCATCTCCCCATACCCTGCTTTATCCAGGTATCATATTTAGAGGACCCGTATCTTGATTCCATGAATTATCATCAGTACAGAGAGTTCAGAGAAGCTTCAGAAAGCTCCACAACCAGGCACAGAACCTGTCACTGCACTGCCATAAATCAGGGCTTGGCTCATGATGCTCAAGACTGCATTTATAAAATAATTTAGAATAAACGGGTGGAACCTGTTTGTAGCCCTTCCTCGGAATTTCACAGGTCCAGCTGCTTTAATTGCGCCAATTTCAGCATTTCCAGGACTAGCAGACATCTCTTTCCTGCACATTACACAGTAAGCTGCAACTTGCCTCCCATCAAATTTTCCTTTTTTTTTTATTTTTATTTTTATTTTTTTTTTACAAAGCACTTTTTCCAGAGCACACTCTGAGGGGGTTGTAAGTGGGGTTAGCGACTGTGCAGCAACGGTATGGGCTGATCACACCATACACGGACTTACAACATATTCCCTAGCCTCAATGGCACACGTGGGTGTCCCTAAAGTCCTCTTCATGAGTTCTTTGTGAATATACAAAGACTGTGTCTGCTGGTGAGTCAGCAAGAGAAAAGACACATCCGTTACGCTGGAGACGAGCACGGCACCTCTGTGTTTACTGCTTCTACAGCAAAAGCCAGCTTGGCCTTTAACTAGCCTTTAAGTGCAAAGTGGAAATTTCCTAGAAACTAGGTGAATATTAAGAGATTAGCATTCTCACAAAAATCAGAAAACACCATCTTTTTAAGCGCTAGCTTAAACCCACACGGTCAGAAAACATCTCCCTGTGATACCATAAACCATGGCTTTGATGACCCCACCCACCGAAACCCCCCGGTCTTGGCACAGATTTATACACTTAGGTTAGAATAACAAGCATCCCCAGGGGCAGGGAAGAGAGTGGGCAGGAGAGGGAGAGGTTTGGTTTCTTTGCTGTTTCTGCATGTTCACAGAACACCAAAGCACCCGTTGCCCAGGCAGAGCCACAGCTAAAGTGTCGAGGGACAGGACTGCACAGAGGAGAGACGGGGTGGGAAAACATTAACTGGTGCAATGGAAAGAAAAATCACATTGTAATGAAGTCAACAACTTCCACTACAAAGGAAACCACAAAAGTCCCTCCGTGTGCTTCATGGAACCGCCTGGAACTTGGGTACTGAGGGTGCTACCTGTGTCCCAGCCCCATCCTCTCCGCTCGGTCAGGGCCCAGAGGGCAAGAGAGGGACGACAACTCTGCAGAGCCCAGTAATTCAAAGGTGTAAGTTCTACCCCTGGATTGCGTTAGTTCAGAAGTATCGCTCTTTAAATAAAGGTGCTGATGTTACTGCTGCTTTAGCAATAAGACAAAAGAACACAAAATTAATATCAACTAGCAGAATATCAAGTCTCCGCTGTCCGCAAAATGGAATTAGAAAAAGCTGAGCAAGCAGAAATGAAATTGAGTTATGTAAGTGGTTCCTCATTTTTTTTCTGCTCCTCTGACTTTAACTTCCCTAAAGAGTTGATTTTATGTGTTATTCTGCCTTTTTAAAGGGTTATTAGAAACAGCACTCACAAAAACTGTGTAAAAGACTTCCCCCCCCCTAATTCTATCCATGACAAGAGCTGTTAACAGTTTTACAGTATTTTCTACAATGGACATTTCTGCTGTTGGAGGTAGGAGATAGAAGCTTTAGGAAAATACAAAAATATGATTAGAAAACCATAGGTGCTCACAAGAGTCAGCACCTAATTTGTTTTTTCTCTTTTTTTTTTTAAGAGACTAGGATTTCATATTGGCAGTGACCACTGATGCTGGTATTGGCGCCTCTACATTAACCTTGCATCTGTTGTAAATTGTTCAGGCATCTGCTTCCTTCCATGATAACATGATTCATTGGATTTTTTGGTTTGGAAGCAAAATTAAAACCAGACTGGGCACAGGACATATTATTAATGATATAATTTGTTTTAACAGTCACCAGTCCACTTGAGTTTTATAATTTCTCTTTCCAAATGCTACATAAGATGCTAAACCAAAACTTTGTAAGGAAATGACTAAAACACACAGCCTCTCTGGACACATTCTGATACCAAAGATTTCATGGAGGAATTACATGGGAGTCTGTTCACTCACTTGTGTTCAAAGGATTAATTACAATGTACAGTCCAGCTGGTGGTATTTATCCTGTTACGGTCTTATTACCTACTGGACTTGTTCACATGACGTAGATCCTTTTCACACACTCCTTCCTTAAGCCAACACAAAAAAACAAGTATCACCCAATTTCCTCTGAAATAAACAGATTGTTACTCTGGCTTTTGTAGGAGTTAACAGCTCAGTTTACCAACAAAGCCAGGAAGGACCTGCTTGACAGTTTGGTTGAATGCTACTGTAAGATCATACTTCAAATGCCTTTGGAGCCACCTTTACCGCAAGGTGTCTGGTGGTCGGAGTGGAATTCTCTGAACAAACCCAGCAGTGCGGAGACAATATTCAGAGCAAATTAAGTTCTTCAGTGCCCAAAACCAAGCACCCGTTCCACTGATTTATTTTTGCACAGACCAAATGTTCTTCTGTGTAGAGGGCATTTTCCCCACTACGTCCTCCTAATTTCTGTGGTAAGAACCCAGTGTTCGTAACTGCTCACGCTCCCGAGTAAAATTCAGATGCTTTTGGATTTGGCAGGGGGATGGAGAGGAATTGAGAAAAGGAAAACTGAAAACACTTCATATGGTAAAAGCAGAATTATCAGTGTTATCTGGCTGTACTGAATATAAAGTGCATCATATCAACCACATCAACTGAACCAAATGCCAACCACTCATTTTTCATCTAATAAATTATCAGCGTTGAGGGTGGTGGTGGTGGCTCTTGATTTATTTTTCATCTGGTTAGAATAACCTTCTTTTTGAAGGTCATACGGCATTTTCATGATCTTTTAGTCTGACCATTTGTGTAACAGATCACCAAGGACTTATGAAAAGCAAACTTGACAAGTTCTCAGAAGAGCCAGAGGAAGCTGCCAGAGCTCTGCAGCCTCTCCTGCACCGTATTTCTACATGACCCAAGCGGCCTGAACTTGTCCCTCTGGAAAAAGAGAGGATGATCTGAACATTGGCCTCCAACTCTGGGGGATGAGTCAGGCAGGAAAAGTATTTACATACAAACACCCTGGTAACTACCAGGGGAAGGAAATGAAATAGAAAGAGAACACAGTGAAAGGTTTAAATGAAGATTTAGCAACAGCCTTTCCTTGCACATTTTTAATGAACGTGTCAGCAGAAATTTGAGGGATCTCAGACTATAGGAAATGGTTCTCATTATTTCACCTTTCACATAAACCACTTAAAACCAATATGGTTGGCAGAATTTTTAAGACTCACTTAGACTTCTCAGACAGTTCATTCATAAAATAATAGCCTTTCTTCAGGAAACATTAAAAGCAATTAGTTATAATTGCTTATATGGCCAAATACTCGCTAAATAACAATTTGCACATTTGAGATACAAACTTGTGGAGTGCCCAGGGAACCACAAACTAGTATTTTTCAATCAAGGTAGAAATATTTCACTGTTCTGTTCCGTGAATGGCATCATGGGAGCACTGGATCATGACACAAACCCTCACCTTCAGCAGTCCCTCACTCTCCAAAGCATCTTGCACCCCATGTGAAGCCAACTGCCAGATGCCACCAGGACACCCACCACCCAACACATCTCCAGCTTTGCTGCTGCAAAACCAGAACTGAAAGACTGTCTACCCCCATAAAAGCCACTGAGAAAGACTCCCTGAGCCAAACTGTAACTGGGGGAAGGAGGTAAATTTACAGAACCTGCCTTTGGACAACTTAGAAACTTCCCGCTTCCCCAGTGAAAAGCACCAGAAATGTGACTTCTGGGGGTTCTGAATGTCCCATTAAATGGCAATTCCTCAGCAGAAAACTGAAAGCCACTCTGCATCCAGCATCATTTTTAAAAAGTCCTGTCTGCAACCAGATGAGAGAAAATACTATTTACAGCACAGTTCTCAATTCTTGGTAACAAACCACTGACGTTTCCCACTGAAATCATCTCTTACTTCTATACAACTCCAGCCCTCAGCCCTAAATGTCAGTGCAGTCCCTGGAGCAGAATTTGGGCTTTTTGAAGTAGTCACTTCCTTGCTCTTACAGCCTGCTCTAAAAAATGCTTTAAAAGACTGAACACTTGTGTCTCCTTCCTGTAATTTTTATAGGAGGAAATAATTCTAAGGACCTTAACCTAGGAGCCAAAGCTATGCTGCGCCAGCAACTTCTCTGCACAACTGTGCCACGTGCAAGCTTCTGGAGATAATATTGGTTTTGTTTGAAAAATGGAAAATTTTATCTCAGGGACCTGTCATTTAACTTACTGTTTATGAAGACCACCAATGAGAGAGTTTAATTCAACACAAACACTTCCTCACCAGTTTACCAACACAGCCACAGCTGGTGTCAAGGACAGGAACAGAGCATCTGACCTGGGAAAACTCAGGCCATCAGCAAGGAGACAGGAACGCTGCACTTTTAAGGGTGGTGATGTGTCACAGAACGTTGATCCAGCACGTTCTAGACCCAGCTGAGTCCCCAAGGTCATCCAGGGAGGCTTTCAGATTCTCAGCACTGTACAGTGCATAGACCAGCACCTACCACACCGCCCTTCAGCTGAAAAACCCAAACACTAGTCCCTCAAAACATCTCATCTGCATTCTGGAGCTCACATGTGAGTGATAAAGCTTTTACAGGCAGAATTTTAAACTGTGTGCATCATAGCACTGCAAAGTGAAAGTCAGTTCAGAAACCAGCAAAATCTGTGAACTTAATGGGAAATGCCCAGCAAAGGATGTGGTGGCTTAAAGGTCTGTCTGCTAATGGATGTAGGCAGGGCTGTAAAGGACAAATCAAACACAGAACTTCAATTTCTTTTCCTAGCATTGCAATGGTTCATCACACAATGTTTGCCAAACTCTTACTTAATTAGAAAAAGTAGTTAAAGAACGTGGCAGGACTTTAAATTCTTCTAGGGACACTTAAAAAGCTGTTCAAGCCACATCACCTGCTCATGGAGGTCCAAACACAGACATGATAAACTTGGTGGGAAGCAGGATTTCTGAGGTGCTCTACAGGAGTCAAGTCAAACCTTCCTATCTTGTTGAAACTTCACACTACAGGATATGGTTAAGGTCCTTGAGAAGTGTCAGCCCTAAATATTTAGGGCCAATTGCAATCAGTACATCTAGGCTGCTGCAGGGAACACTTAATTCAGTGTCCCCTGGAGCCTCCACTGACACAGCAGCCTTGGCTTAAAGCACCGGTGCCATAAACCACCTAGAATCAATCCATCTTTCCCATCTCACCTGTTTGGGGTTTTTTTTCTCTCAGGGCTCAGACTTACTAAACAAGTTAACATGGAAGTGTTAACGTCAAGGTGGGCAACGCGCAGCATCAGGATCAGAGTAAACATCAGAAAGGTGCTCCTCCAAACCTGCTCTGCCACAGACACACGCAGGGCTACTCAATTCGTTTTGACTTCTACAGGACTCAACGTTCAGCTCTTCTTTGGACAATCCCTCCTCCCCCAAGAAAAAAAACTCATTGGGTAATTTCCATCAGCAACTGCACTTTTTGTGGTTTCATTGTGGGGTTTTGGACTACAAATGGCTTTTATAGGTTGGGATTCCTTGGATTTGTCTGCATGTTATGATAAAACACAATGGATTCATTCACAAAAGAAAAACAAAACAAATTTTTACATAACAGAACGTGCAATAAAAGCGCAAGAAAAAGAAAAGAGAAAGAAAGAGAGAGAGAGAGAGAGAGAGGTATCCAGAGGAGAACTTACCCCGCGCTTTAGGCTCCTGAAGCAGTGGATTTTGGGTTTGGAGGTCATGAACTCGTTGAAGCGATGGGAGAGGGGTTCCTTTTGCTGCTTGGGAGACTGGGGGCCGTTGGGAACAGCAGAGGGTGAGGCAGAGGCAGGGGGAGGAGGAGGGGGCTGATGGGGGGATGTTAAAAGGGACATAAGCTACGTATAAGAGATGGAGAAGTGACAGAATAAAAATCAAAATAAAAAGATAAAACACAAAACGAAAATAAGCATCAAAACCAATATTTGAAATCCAGAGGAAAAAAAAACAATTAAACAATTAAATATTAAAGGCCATGGTTCTAAAGAGAGGGGGAAAGCAGTATTTAAGAGTTGTGTTAAATGAAGAATGTGATAAACAGAAGTTTTAGTAAGGTGATGCAACAGAAGTGTAACACAAAGTATGTTGACAGGAGGCTCATGCAGACTCTTCCATGCAGCGCTATCCCCATAAATTGCCCTGTTCTGCTCTGTGGACAGCTCAGAATAATGCATATGGATAGAGCTTTCAAATACCTGAATTTAAATGGATCAGATAAGGAAGGTACCTTAGTGCCCAGTAGCGTTTCTATTATCTGGAAAACAACAAACCACATTCCTTCCTGCTTTCAAATCATACCTCAGTCATTCGCATCACACTTCACTTTTACAAATGACGCTACAAATTTGCTCAGGAGTTAGTCCTCTTTCTGTATTTTTATTTTCTGGCTACACTGATGTAAGCACCAGACAGCCGTGGTCTCTCGTGTACCAGCACAACAGGAATGATCCATTTTGAACAGGTAGGGTTCTTTATTTTTTGACTCTCATTAGTAGAAGTGGTTTGGTAGGGTCAGAGCAAGGGTGAGATCGAAACAAAGCTGCTCTGGGCTTCCATCAGTGTTACTGAAAACCGCTTTAGTCCAGTCACCCTGACACATTCTGGTAACCCCAGATAAATGTCGCCATGCATTATGGTGTAAAATATGACAGTGAAATGAGAAAAGGTTTAATGGATACATAAGTTAATATGGTCTTTTTTTAAAGAGAAACAAAAAAAGTCAACTGCTCAGTTAGTTCTGCTCCGTTAGTTGTGCTTAAGAACAACAAATGGCAGCAATTCCCTGTTCCCAACCACCCAAATGCCGAACCCAGTGGACAGACTGAAAAGGTAATGCCAATGGAAAGCCAAGCAGAGTTTTAGAAGTGTCAAAACAGTGATGCCACATTAAAGCTTCCCAACAGTAACAACGTTAGTCAGCACACACGGCACTAGGTGAGTGGTATACAATTCTCTCTCGAGTTAGGAACAGAAATGGACCATGGCAAAGACATGACAACTAAAGTTAAATTAATATAAAAGCAACATAATTGAAGAAATTATACAAGAAAAAAACATATTTAAAGATACAAAAAAAAAATTAAGTAACCAAAGACTACAACCAAACACCATATTAAGACATCAGTTATTAACTTTCTGAATCCAAAATCCTCTTAAAAAATTGTAATTGCCAGGATTACTTAGACAAGACACAGGTTACTGACTACACACCTACTAGCACCAAGCTCAAGCTTGCAAGTCAGTACCTTATTTTTCTTGATGAATGGCCATAACTTGCCCTTGGACTTGCTACCAAACTTCGTCTCAGACTTCCCGTCCCCTCTTGAGTTGGAAAGGCTGGATTCCGAGACTGTCCGCTTCATCGGCTGCGTAAAGTCCTCAAAGTCAACATCTCCTGGAGGCTCGAACCCTGATTTAAAGGCTTCTATTACCATCTGTGAATCCTGAAACGGGACAGATACAGCACAAGTATAAACATCTCTGATGAAGGCTGCCATCAAATTGGTGCCATAGAAAAACAGTACAAGGACCAGAAAGTTTGTCTGTGCAGGAACCAGCCTTTACAGGGAATGAACATCCTTCCAGAGCCCGGGATCAATACAAGTCTCTCACCTTCTCCTTCAAGATCAGGGCACTTTTCTTGGACCCAATTTTCACTACCATGATGTACTTTAAAAAACCCCACCTTGGCACAGCATAGTATCTTACCAAAACAAGGTACTCTAACACGTAAAAATCAAATATTCCCAGATACGGAAGTGATAAACACAACAACCACCCCACACAATTTTCCAACCTACGTCAGTCAGAATGTATTAAAACTGGGAACATAAACAGCTACAATCCTGCTGTTATAATAGATCTCAAACAGACCTTCTATGGAAATAAGACAGGTGAGCTCTAGTCTCAAATAGTCCATTATTCCTGCTATTAAACTGTAGCCTATTTTGTAAAGGTATCACCGAGACCAGTCATTATTCAAAACACCCAGAGACAAAAGCAGAGGACTATGTCTCTTTAGGAAAATAAATCCCACAGAACTGTCATTAAAGCATAGGTCATTGCAGTTAACTAAAGGTGATGCTCAGAAGAGTAAACTCAGGTCTCCTCACTCCATCTGAGCTGCTCAACCCTGGAGTCTCACCACAACCCAGCATTGCTTTCATTCTGTTTTGTTTCCAACACAAACCCCAAAATTCTGATACAAACACCTCGAGGGTTTTTTCATTTCTATAGGTGAAAATGACACATTAACTTTACTGACTAGAAAAGCAATCAGATTTCAGTAACTGAGCAGATAAGTGATTCATAGCAAAGATTTAAGGTACAGAATTGCTGGGCATCCAGCTGTGAGCAAACGAGGGCAAAATCCCAATAAATACTCCCACAGAAAGGAGCTCTTGAGCAATCACGATGCCACAGGTTGACAGGTTGGTACACGTGAACTCAGCTACAGCAACTGGCAGGAGTTTGTTTTATGAGCAAGAACTGAGCAGCCCAAGGTCACACAAGTTGCCCAGCACCTCAGAGGGGACAGTGGCTGAGAACTCCACATGCTGTCACTAAAGCCACATGTCCCTTTGGGGCTACTAGGGGCACTGGATGCAAGTGAGCCACAGGCTGGCTGTATACTCTGTACAATGGGCTTGCTTTTTTATAACTTTTTTTTAACAGAAAAGAAAAAAATAAGTCAAAGCAGGAACAATATATAGCATTTTTCCCAGCTGGGTCTACAAACACAATAAATTATACATAAGCTCAAATTCAGACTTCAGCTTGCCAAATGCATTTAGATCTAATGGACTCAAAAAAAAAAAAAAAAAGATATTTTAACACACTTATCTGCTTGACTTATTGGGAAGAGAGCTTTTTATGTTATACTAGAACAGTTTCCTTCTAAGATCATTAGAGAAACTGTGCCACGGCACACAAGTTATCTCATTAGTCTCTAGAGAAGAGCATATTCAGATAAAAACAGATGAACTTGTTGCTTTGAGGGCATTTCACAGATTCTGCTCATGTCCGTAGGTGAAGTGCTATTCATGAGAAATCCAGTGGGATATAAACATATCCAGAGACCAGGCTCAATTGAGCAAAACATGGATATAGGAAAAGCTTTGCAAAATACTTCAGGGGATTGTGAAGAAAATGAAGGCTTAAGATCCTCCAACTACCAGGTGCTCCACGGAATTCCTGCACAACTCCGAAGGAGGTAGAACACCACCCTTCACTATCTCATCCTAGTTTGACATTAAAACTTCCTGAGACCTAAAGAGTTGAAGAGATTTTTTACTCATAAAAAGCAAGATGAAGAAGGAAAAGACTACCAACACACACAAGGTTACATTAAGTAATCTTAGGGGTGTTTTATCCCATGCACAGAGCTTTTCACTTTTTCCTCTTAATTTTATGGCGTTCCTTCCATTCAGTCAAAACATCCTTCCACTACAATGGTGCTGAAAATAACCCACACACGCCATATATCAGAGATAATGTCATAACAGGAACTCCAAAGTCCATAACAAATTAATTTTATCTGCTGTGAAAGCCTTCTGAAGCAGGTTCTGTGGAGGTTCACCTCGCAGTCACTCCAGCAGACCCCTGCAACGTGACCTCCGTATCGTCCGAGGTGTTGGAAAGAGGCCACGAAAAAGAAGCGTATTTAAAATTGTATTGGAAACACGGGGCTAAACCAGTGTTTCCCAGCTAAATCCAGACAGTTTCTATTGCTATTAGAGAGAATTCTATACAATTCAGTCAGGGCATGAAGCAATCCAATTTACACAGTTGCAAATTTAGTAACTAAGCCTGAAAGACTGGCCTGTTTTGCAAGTAGGCGTGAAGCAGAACTTCATAATATCAAAACTGCAGAGAATGTAGAAAGTATTAAATCTGTCCCGTATGTCACTGTGGTTCTTAACACCATCCAACAAAAGATGGGTCCTGGAATAAAAGTGATCTTCCAGAATCCTCCTCCACAGAGGGAGGGAGCTCGGAAGGTGGGAAGGAAGGCTGCTAGACGTCTGCACTTCCACAGTTTCAAAGTCTTTACAGAAATACAGCCTTCCTTACGGTTATACTACACAATTCTGCCCTTAGAAACCTCAGCATTTCACAGACACCAATAGAACCCCACCTTCATACATCAATGCTTGTAATGAACCTACCCCAAGCTGAAAATTTATTAGCAAAAAGTTCCAAAATACCTACAGTGTGAAGTTCTGCTGCTCTTACCTTCTTTTTCCTTTTTAAACATCGATGCCTTACCATCAGCTGGTAACGTTTCACTCAGCCAAAAAAGCTGCAGAACTTGCAGGTTCTTACATCCTTTCAGCTAGAGCTGACATAGTTTGGCACACAAGGTAAATTACCAAAACTCATGTTTTCATGAATTTGGGGTTTTTTTTTTCCTGACTAATACATGTTCTGTATGAGTTATGGTTGCTCCATGTAAAGCTTTGGTTTCTGAACTAAGGTTACTGCACAAATAGCACCGTTTTCATTTCACCTCCACCCTTCTTCACTTAACTGGATGGGAAAATAAAACCAAAGGACACCAAGAGCTAAATAAGAACTGCAAATGCAGCACTGCCTTTTGTCAGTGTCACAGTGTCTGACCTTACACTTCTCAGGTTTGGTGACACCCTAAAGTTTGTTGACGATTACCAGATCCTGGAGACCTCCTCCCAGCTGGGAAACACATGTCTGTGTGGGCCCAGAGTTTCACACAAAGCTTTTCCTGCTCCGCAGGCTCTTGGTTTTGCCCCCCCTTGTACCAGCTGCATTCTCACCCGCTGTCCTTGCACTCAACTTCCCTGCAATCCGACCGCATTTTCCAAGCTAAGAGCTCAGACCCAGTTGACTTCCCTACACAAAGTTTTGCAAACTTGAAAAAGGTGAGTAAAGGAGACAACCTTGAATGTGAATCTTTCGAGGAAAAGGAAAAACTCCTCCAGTGGTAGCCTATAAAAGCCCAAACCTGCTTCTTATAACATTAAGAGGTGAGACAGGAAAAGGTCTGCTCTAACACTCTGCATTAGTCACAAAAGCAGTACATTATCTGGAAACAGAGAAGCAATTTAAAAGCTGTATTTTCTATGTGCACCCTATGGCCATCCTGATGAAGTGGTAGGACCTGCATGCTGGACAGGAACAAACTTAATACTTTTATCAGAATCAAGAAAGTCAGAAACTACTGTTCCTGAGATTGAAAAAAATCTTTGATAATATTTAAGAAAAAAGAACTTTTTACTGACATAACTGCTTTCCAGACAGAACACACTAAGCCCTTTGTAATTGTTCACATGTAACAAATTTGGATAAACAAATTTTTGCTACCATGGTGTTTACAGGTGATCCCTCAGTCATACATTTTCTAATGTTGTACTCGTGTACGAGCCATCCATCTGACTTTTGTCTCCAACAGAGACTAACTTCAATATAAAATTCACACCGACTTAAACACCTTGTTTCAGCCTTGTGTGTGCTTTGCTAAGACCTCACTTGAAGATTCAAGCAGACATAAGCTTACACATGAGTCTCCCCAACACGATTTCACCGTGCAGCACCAAAAGCTGTACCTCAAGAATGGCACATTGTTCTAACATGGGAATCTGTGCCCCAACTCCCCCTTCTCCCACCCCGAAAGAGTAATTTTCAGATTCTTTGGTTCCTGTTGCTGTTCTGAGAGAGCAATTGCTGAGCAGAAAGTAGTGGATTCATTTCAGAACTTCAGCCTCCGGCTTATGCTGCCAATTAAGGGCTGTCTCTGGGCACTGAATAGCTCAGAAAAGATTCCAGTGAAAAAGACACATGGGAAATTCAAACAGCCAGAGAGACACATGCTGTTTATGTTTGAAGCACTAATATGATCCATGAGAAAAGCTGAAAGAGCAGAGACTTCACTTATGAAGGGAGCAGATCATTGTGAAAACAAAATCAAAACCACATTTGCCCTTGTGCTAACTGTACATCAGGAAGCTCAACCTAACTCTTTATCTGCGAGGCTTCTTTTTAATCCTACAATGATTTCAGAAATCAAGATTTGCAAGAGCTTGTTTACAGATTGCTAGCAAATCTCAAATCTGCAAAGAAAGATTTCACAGCAAAGTAGGAATTTTGCAAGGCTTGTTTGCAATAATTTATGTAGTAAATCCTTTAAATACTTCTAGTATTATAAAACTAACTGGAATGAAGACATTTCTGCAACATTCAGTTTTCTATTAGACATAGAACCCATCTGAATAAAAACTGGTGATTCTGGAATTATGCCCACCCTCTTCCTTATTCTACAAGATGCCTATTTTTCAATTAGAGTATTTAAAAAAGTAATGAACTTAGTAA
>VXBJ01000184.1:85250-136931 GCA_013400055.1 Nycticryphes semicollaris | reverse complement strand
GGGGGGGAGGAGAAAGTAGAGGCATTTCTGGGTGTTAAGTAGATTTGGGAAACAATCTGAGCACATCCTGCCTCAGACAAAGTAGCTTGGGACAAGAAGCCATTCTTTGTTCTATTTCTGTGACTATAAAGCTCTCGTGCTGCAGCCTGGACCCAGGATCTAAGTCTCCACGTAGAAGTGAACAACACCAGAGATGACGATCAACAAATCCCAACAATGCAACACTTACATTCTTGTGATCGATGGATTCCGCAGCCTTGGTGATTTCATCCAGGCACTTTCCAATGATAGGGATCACTTGGCGGTCAACCTCTGCGAAAGTTTTCATGGATTCACCTATCCTCACGATTCTTCTTTCCTCCATCTCTTGTATTTTCTAAAACATTGGATTTCATTCAGATCAAACATCAAGATGAACTTCACGGTTTCAACTCATTTTCCCCCCCAGCATACATCGCCTGCTTTAATTAACCTTATCATATTTTTAAGAACAAACCAAGACAGCTGTTCTCATGATGCACCAAGTGTTCCCTCAAACATCAAAAAGCCATTCTAAGAGTAATCGCTATTACTGGGAATTTTTCAATTAACTTTATGTTAAAAACGCTGATTTGTCAAAACCCCACGTTTAGACTTCTGGAAGGATGGCTCCTAAAGCTTTTTAAGAGAGTTTCTGCAACAATAAATTCCTTCATTTTCTGTGCGTGTTCTGAAAGATCTTATTTTCATTTCACTGCAGAAACCAATCAAACACACATATTGATGTCTCCCCTTCTCCTTNAAAAAAAACCCAAACAAAAAAACCCCCCACTCAACAAAACCCCCCCACACAAAAACAAACAAACAAAAAAGCCACCCACCAACTAAACCCCACACCCACAACCCCACTCACAACACCCCACCACAAACCAATAATCTTGGCCACTAGAGCATGCCCTGAAATTAGATTTTCTGTGAGTGTTCTGAAAGACCTTATTTTCATTTCACTGCAGAAACCAATCAAACACACATATTGATGTCTCCCCTTCTCCTTTGCCTTAGGAAGTACTTTTGCTTTACAGGCAGTCCTATACACCATGTCTTGGTCACACCAGGGCTTCTCAGCATAAGCTCCCTGTTGCTCAATGGATTCAGTGCCACGATCTCCAGTATTTATTCCACGGGCCTCTTGTTTCCAGAGGAAACTGGATGTGGTGTAACGCTATTATGGCAGATTATAACAGGATACAGAAGGACAAGAACAGGAAGGGCCTGTTTCACATTAGAGCGCGGCAATTTTATGAAGCATTGTCAGCTTAAAAATCCCCATTGCCTTTACTGATCCACAAGCAACAGAACTCTTTACAGAACAACTTATTTCAACATCTAAAAGGATGCATTAGGGCTTATTGGGCACCAGTGGTGAAAAGGATACACCTACAAATCACAGCACTTAACAGATCTAGCATTAAATACAAATATATTGCAAAAAAATTGCATCTGATGCCAGGGATGATTTATCTCAAGGCATTGGCTTGAACTACCATGAAGCAAAAAAGTCCATTTAGCGATGAAGTTCCATCTAAGGATAAGAAAACGCGTATCTGTTACACAAATATCAGTTATTTCTCATCAGATGATAAGCATGTGACATTTTCTCCCTTAAAGAGGATGTATTTTCCACTTCTGATGCTTGTGACCCCTTGCAATGGAACAGTCATTTAAAACTTCTGTTCTACTACATTAATCTCTCTTCTTCGTTCAGTCGAGCACAAACTCAGATCTTCAGCCAGTATAAATTTGATGGGTTTTTTGTTCTTTCTCTACAGTCTTTCTTTAGGCACCCTAAGACATCACGAGCAAGCTTGCTTCAACCCTTTGACATTCACTACTACCAAACTATTGTAGTTTAAATTTAAATGAATGTGAAGTCTGCTTTGAGGACAGGTTATAAAGGGCCATGAGGCTTTACAGATGCAATGATGCCCAGCTGACTCCTGCCCCAGCAATGCAAATCATGCTCTCAATTCCCCAGCTGCACAGATACAAGAGATAAACAGAGGAAGACTGTGAGGATTCCAAAGACTATCGTAATCTATCATGACAATTCATGTCAGCTTCCTCATACTTTATCCCTTTTTATCTGGTCTAAGAGAAAGGGACAATTTATCCTACCAAGTTCTCCAGCTCTTGTGTTGGCAGACCACATATAAAATTGGCTCGCAGTGACAAAAGTCACCAAAAAAATAAAAGACAGGGCCACAGAACCGATGTGCAACACAGTCCTCTGTTCTTATCACAAGGTTACTACCTGTACTACTAGAGGTCAGTGCCAGACCCTTACCTGGAAGATGCTTGGTATGTGTGTGTAGAAATGGTCATGCTGCTCACTGTTGAACTTCTGTAGAGTGGAAGAGTATTCGGCTTTGCTGTCTTCTGCCATTTGATGTCGTAGCTGGGCTTGCTGTCTTGCCTAAAAGAAATTCATAGTTTATATGACATGGAAAGAAACTGTGTTGTGTTACTCCTCATCTTACTATCCTTACAGGCAGCGCAAGAAGCTGCACACTGGTTTCTGAACACTTCAGCTCTTGGTTTAGTTGTACTTTTATGACACAGTTCAGGCCTGTCAAGCACAAGCCCACAGCGTGCACACTGCTGCTGCTCTGCTCTTGGGGGACAACATGCTATTTCCATGAGTCATTTTGCATTTTATGAACAACCCCTGTTTGTACTGCATGTAAAACACTGGAGCAAGCTTGCCCCTCTACTAGCCCACTTCATGGGCACACACATTTGCTGTACGGTGGTGGACGCTCTTCTTGCTCCGACATATGCCCTGTTGGACGGCACCTGCTTTTCTCTACTGAACGACTTGTCTCTTGGGTACCAGTATTTTGGGGGGAAAGGGAAGCGACCAGAAAAAAAGAGAAATTCAAATGGTTTTGTCTCATTCTTGGGCAACATAATCATGACAAAACATATTAATGCATGCTCCTGCTGTGCTCTCCATGAACTCCTCCATCTACAGTTCCTCGAACAGCGCTGGCATGAAGTGCACAAGGGAAGGGGAGCCTGAGTAGCAGCTGAGACACAATTCCCTTCCTATTTTTACTCACACAGATTATTTGCTTTGCTACCCAGCATAGCAGAGCACTGGGCAATCACCCTCACTTCTTTCCCTGGAACAATCTGTCCCCAAGTGACCCTTTTATATTTTCAGATTCCTCCTCTCACAATTCTGCTTCCTAAGGCCTTCTGTTATCTGTTTCACTGCCCAATATTATTCCCTTTCTGCCTCTCCCATCTGTTTATTTTAGTTGCCTTTTCCTTCCTTGCTGTTGGCCTTCATACAGCAACTCTTCCTTCTCTTCCCTTCTCACCCAGCTCCACTCACTGAAGCTCCACTCTTTCCTTCACCTTCACTGGGTGGGAGCTTGGCTGCTCCCCCTGCTCACTCACATGCACCTATTATTTATATACATATTTATATTTAGCATAATTTAGGTGGGCTCCCATTAAAACCAGTTCAGATGAGATTATTCTTTGAACTGTTCCAAGCAGACAATAGTTTCCTGACAATAAATCCATGAAATACCAAATCATGGAACATTTTAGTAATCGTAACTGGAAGGTAACAAATTCTGCCAGAAGGTTTCAAATCTCAAGTTTGCAAAGGAATAGGTTTCCTTACCATTTGCCCAGCTCACACATCTCACCTAATAATTTATTTCACCTCAATTCAGTTATTTCTTTTGCAAACACAGTCGATTGTAGGAATTTCCTAGATCCCTTTCACATTCTTTCTACAAAAATAATTCAAGTACAATGAGCAAACGTTTTGGCACCAAGAGCATAATAGGAGATGAAGCAGTAGCAGCAAATGGAAAGGATTGCAACTATAACCAAATACATAAATCAAGTAAAAGACAGATTTTCAACTCTGCTTGTTCTCTGGTCTACTCAACTCCTGCAAAAGATGCATATATAACTTCAGAAAAATCTATTGCCTTAAATTCCAAGAAGCCATATCAGTCATGCTTTTAAGTGCTCTATAGCTTATTAAACTTTATCATCCACACACTCAGATACAGCTACAGTAAATACGAGTGGAAAACAATATAGCCTTGTGCTACCAACGCAGATCTACCCGCAAAACAAAGTCAGCCCTGGAAAGGGGACAGCTGTAGGAGTAACATACGCCTGGCTCCCAACCCCTTCCTCAAGTCCCAGCTGCTACAGATCAATATCCATTTGTGAGGCCCGTTCTCATCATCTACCGAAGAGCAACCCATTGTCTGAGCTGACTTCTCCAACATCCCAGTCCTGCTCGTACAGCTGTCTCTTCTTTCTTTTTCTTTTCTAAATAGCACAACTCAGGAATTTGTCCCTTGACTCTATTGTTGAAGCAGAAAAAAAAAAACAAGAAATCCATTATTACCCATTTCCAGGCAGACCCAACAAACATTAAGCCAGAGTCCATTTCCAGGGGCTCCGAGTGGGACGTACACAGGAGTAGCCACTCCGTTTCCAAAACGATCTCGACTGGCCCCACATAAAAGGGGACAGCAGAAGAGTAAGCAAAACTGGGTACGTTCCAAAACCAAGCATTTTTGTCCGAGCGCCCCAGTGATGTTTTGTTTCTCCTGGCCATTTAATGCATTTGGCAAGCTTCAAACAATTTAAATATTTTTCCAATGAGGTATTCGGATCTTAAAATAAAAATACAAAAAAAAAAAAAAATGAAGTCTAGAATTTTTTTTATTACTTCATTTTAGTATGTCATCTACTCTAACATTATTGTTTCTAGTATTAACAGAATTATATTTTATGGTGAGGTTCCTGCTCTCTGCTGAAGCACAGACTGATAAAAAGGAGTTGATGACGTTAAGTTTCACATTCAGAGTAATGGATGCAGTGGCCTGGAGCTGCACAGAGTCAGAGGAGCTATTTCAGGAGTAATTTATAGTTGAGCTTTACAGAAAATAAATTTTTGTCTTCTTTACTGCTCACTTGAGCATACAAACAGCTTTAGAGAAGGTATTTTGGGGGCTTCTTACAGCTTACATTAAAATATTTGCTCTGAAGAATATTTTCAGGAGGAAAGGCTTTGGAAATCATGGTCTCTGGAAAACCAGACCATGACTTCAGGTGTAAGAGGATGATGCTCTGATGCAGCTTTTAGTCACCGATCCTCTTTCCTTTAACTGGGCAGGGATGCCTGAGGAAGAACTCATGTTTCCAGCCCCACGTGTGAAACCACAATCCAGATCTACAGACGGCTGGGTTACTTGGTTGTAAGAGATGTCAAGGCTAGGTANGAGGTCACCTTTCGGCACGGTGAAAAAGCAAAAAAGGGTATATAGATGTGAGGGATGTGTGGGGAGAGAAGCAGTTCACTTTCAGACATGTGCGTCTGCACATATTTGCAAAAGACACACAGATTTCACACGCTTCCTCCCAGAACACACCTTTGGAACATCATTCTGTCCCCAAGCAAACACGCACACACTGTGTTAGACACATTGTCCCTTCTTCAAAGCCTGGTTTTGTTAAGGCAGTTCCTTCTCTGAACTCACGTGGCAGCAACAAAACCAGAAGGTCACAGGCATCAATGCCCATCTCTTCAAGAAAAACACTTCCCTGGATGAAGGACAGCCCAGGATCTCCAACACCATTAACCTCACAACGAGCACACAGGTCAATGTCAGCCTTCCACCGCCATGGCAATCCCATTTAAACACAGACCCAACCAAAGGAGTGTTTGCTATAACTAATTCAGAAAGAGAAGTAGGTAAAGGAAGCGCAGCTCTGATACACTGAGCTAGTTCAAAGCACAGTAGCAGGAGGTGAGGCTTATTATGTTATGATCTCTTCTCTCACAGAATTGCCATTAAATATAATCAAAGCCAAACTTTTTTCCTTCCTTTAGACAGCCTTGCTAGTTGATGGGCAGTAGGTAACTCCAGGGCAATAGTATCTTTCAGAGTGCTGATTTTTTTAAGAATCATTTGAGCTGTGGTTGTCTTCAGCGCTTTAAAAATAAAGAAAAAACCCAATAAATCAGGCCTCAAGAGCACTTACCTATCTGAAAAACAACACTAAGCTCAACGGCCATATGAGGTGGCAACACACATTATGGTTTTCTATCTCTTCTAAAAGGGATCAGGAAAAAA
The DNA here is from genome assembly GCA_013400055.1 of Nycticryphes semicollaris. Lineage (NCBI taxonomy): Eukaryota > Metazoa > Chordata > Aves > Charadriiformes > Rostratulidae > Nycticryphes > Nycticryphes semicollaris. The sequence continues at coordinate 130,776 of VXBJ01000184.1, read as the reverse complement.
ACAAATCTTTTGTCTCAGGATGATTTTTACCTTATTTCATGCAGATTTTCTATTTAACCACTGAGCTAAGGGGAAAGAAAAAAAGGAAGGACTTTCAAACAGCATCAAGAGTTAGTCCCAGACATACTCTTTCAGGAATTCAGAGATGGCAGGTTTGAGCTCAGTGATGGGCTGGGACACTGATGCTCTAAAACCTTTCATGACTTCGGGAAGTATTTCTTTCCCCTTTAAAATATGAAATCAGAAGAAAGTTAATTCTGTGATGCTGTTACTCTGAAGTAACCTGCGTTAGGGAATATAGTTAGTTTGAATATAGTCATCACCTCTTGAAAAATACCGCAGTTCAGTGATGCCACTGAAGTAATCACTGCATATCAGGATGAGACAACAGAATTATAAACCGGGAAAGTTCTCCACACTCCTTGCAAACGTGCAGAACCAGTAAAGCTTCATACACTGATCTGGAATCAATCCTAGTACTTTATGTCTTTGATCAGCAGTCAGAAAAAGAGAAATTAATGAAGAACAGGGATATGGACATCTTTATGACGGGCACCGTTGATCCTGAAGGTGTGAGAAAACGTTAGTGTGCTGTTATTCACTATATGCTGCCTTTCAGAGAATTCAAAACCCAAATCCTTGTATAGCATTGCTTGCAGACACCTTCTCCCCTCAAAGTCTGGTTCAATATGAAAGATAACTAGTGATTAAGTGTAAGAGAAATTTAAAAAGAAAAAAGGCACCCAAACACACATTCTGCCATTTCGGTCTCCAATACAGAAAAGAATGAAGGATATTTTGCTGAGAACAGTTTTCTAAGACACATTCCAGAAACAGCAAGAGGGTCAATAGACACACTGTCTTCTGGGTTTACACAGACAAAAAATGCAGCTCCTCCAGGCTGTTATGGTGGGAGTGATATGAATAACTGAAAAGGGCAGAAAAAAGCTTTGGCTGCTATTCAGCTGATCCACACGGAGTGGAACAGTTCGACTTCTCAGCAGTTGCTCTTGCCCAGAATGGCAGAGTTTCCAGTCAAAACTCTGGTGTAGTTTTCTTTCTTCTTTTTTTTCCAGTTCTCTCCCCCCCCCCCCCCCCCCCTTTTTTTTTTTTTTTTGAACCCAGACAGCATGTGAGATGCATCACTGCCAGGCCACTGCCTGCCAAAATAGATCTGTCTTTGGTAAATCCAAGATCAGACTAAAATGCAAACACAAAAAGCCCCATCACCTCCCCCCCCACCCTGGTCTCTCAACTACCCAGTCCCTTCAAAATAACTTAATGATAAAGGCAGACTCAGACACACTTCACCAATTTCAGGAATGCTTTCAATTGCTCACAGGTTTTTTCAGCTGAAGGCTCTGGTCCTCCCTCCCTAGAAAAACCTCATATTGTGAGTGGGCACCAGCACCACCAGCCTCTTGGTAGCAGCAACGCTGGCAGCGCTCGCAGAATCATTAATAACAGTGGGAATTCTGCCACAGACTTCAAAACAGGGCCAAGATTCCAGGCTTTGATTTACAGAGCCTCCAAAATCGAGCTCCATTGTTTACTATTTTACACTAACCAGTTTGGTCTCCCCGCGCAGCCAAGCGGAAAAAGGTTCCGAAATTTGCTTTCCTGAAAGCAAGAAGTTAAAATGAGGGGTGCAAAATAACAAATGGGGAAAAAACACCAAGATGAAAAAAATCCTTACTTTTAACATTAGAAGAGGTGAGGGGAAAAAAAACCACCATAAAATCTGAGAGATCCTTGAAATCCTTTGGCTGAATATAATGCACAAATGAGCAAACTGCTGAGAGGGGATTGGAAAAAAAATAAGAGATTTTAAAAATGTTCATTGCCAGATCTCAGGAACTGTTATCTAGTGCTGCTGCATTCCACATAGTTCTGCCAGACTATAAATACTATATTTGTACATGTGAGATATGCTATAGCAACAAAACACACTGAAGCTGTAACGAGAAAGATGGACCAAATTAACGGAGCTGGGACTGTAACCCAGTAAGCACAACTCACGAGGCTCTAGCACAGCTCTTCAATTGGTCAGGTCACAACTGCATTACTTAAATAAAAATCATATTGCAACAAGGACTCACTTAACTGTGACAGCCCTATACTGATATGACCAATCCTGCAGGATGACTAAAGGCACAGTTGCCGGCTGATAAATGGAGTCCCCACAGGTAGAGGTTACTTGAATTTTTACTTAAGTGAACAAGCTCAAGGTGTCAGTTGCTTGGCTTTAGACCTCAGTTCTGCCACAGACTGCCTGGCACAAGTTTGAGTGCTGTATTGCCCAGTTATAAAGTCAGTATATCTGGTTTTCTTCTTTATCTGGTTTTCTTCGTTTCTGCTGCATCCAGTCAATCGCTTCAATTCAGTCTGCCAAGTCTTCAGAGCCATCTAAATGTTGGGTAAGGGAATCATAGAATCATTCAGGTTGGAAAAGACCCTCGGGATCATCGAGTCCAACCATCAGCCCCACTCTACAAATTCCTCCCCTACACCATATTCCCCAACACCACATCTAAATGACTCGTAAACACATTCAGGGATGGGGACACAAGCCCCTCCCTGAGCAGCCTATTCCAGGGTCTGACCACTCTTTCTAGGAAGAATTTCACCCTGGTGCAGCTTGAGGAAGGACTACTACATAAAAACTCAGAACAGCAGCAAGAGCCACCGTGCCATGAAGCACCTCTCAGTGCATTGCTCCAAGGCCTGAGTGAAATAACGACCTTCAGTCCATCAGTTTGCCTCCCTGCACTGCCCTTCTCATGCCACAAACGTTAAATATTCAAAGTCTTTGGGTGACCAAACTGCAAATCTGTGCTAACAACCACCTGGCTGCCACACAGCTCGGAGAAAAGCAGTTCCACCAGGACACCTACCCAAAGTTCATTACAAACGAACAAGGTGGAAGGTTATGTGGGCTTGAAGGAGGAGGTAACAAGAAAAGTTGTGTTCAGAGCAGCAGCCAACAATGTTTAAATGATTTCTGGAGATCTGTTTGGTTACTAACACAAGCAATTAAATTCTGCAGTGTATAAATGTAAGTATTGAATATAAATAATGGAAATTATTTCAGGGCTGTATAACAGATTGCTTAGCTCATACTTTGAATACTGGGCACAGGTCTAGTCATCTCTCTCCAAGAAGGAATTTACAAACACAGCCAACACAGAATGGATAGTCAGGGTTGAAGAAAGTTACCAGTATGAATTTTCTAGACTTAAACCCAAACTTTAACATTCAGTTCAACTGAACTACTTAAAAACAAGCAAGTTAAATTCTGAGGTCTCTGCTTTAATTTCATTTAGTTGTTAAACAGGGGAAGAAATCTGTTATAATCTTTTGACAGAGTGTCTGTAAACAGCCTTTCCAGCTGTACAGCATAAACTAATTGCTTTGCATTAGGTAAGAACACAGGTTCTATTACGCTTCTGATTCAAACTCCAGTCGATCCTTAATTCAGAAGTTGCTCTTAAGCCTCCCCTCACATGACTTTTCCCTCCTTGTTTGCTCCTTTAGCAATCTACCTCCCAGTGGGGTTGTGTTGTTATGAAACTGGGTGAAGTTGCTAGGGAAGAGCATTGCTACAGGGGAACACTGCTAAGAAGAAATCTAAGTTAACATGGATTTTCTCATCTTACACTAAATTCGACCGGTGCTTCTGTTCATTGATCTCTTAACAGCTAATACAGGCTGGGTATGGGATACATATGTGTATTTATTAAGTTTTCCAGGCACTCCTGTTGCAGTCATTAACTCTTTATTGACTAGAAATCAAAGCTCTTAAATTAGTCATGGATCCAAAAGGGAAATAGCTGTTACACAGTGTCACAGGTTGTAAACAAGGCTTACTCTTCCAGAAATGCAAGCGACTGCCCCACGGGACTCCCTCGTTCAAACACTGCATCATCCATTAGGAAGGAAGCAGTTCAGGAAGGGTATTAGGGTCTGCACAACCCAGAGAAATAACGTTAGTGCGAATCTAATGGCCTTAAATCACGTTACCAAGAGAAGACTGGACTTGAATTGATGGGAAATTTGACCCACGTCACGAGCAAAGGCACAGAAGGGCTCTGCCAGCTCCCTCTGCGGAGCAAGAGAAAAGCAGCTGCTTAATTCGAGTACGTAAAACTCACCACCACACAGAGAGCATGGGAAAGTCTTATGCAATATCTAACTCCCAAATTAAGAATTGCACAGGCCAGGCCCTTTTCCACCACGTTCTGGACTGAGCCTTACACACCGTGCCTGCGTATTTCACCGACACTGCTGCTGCACTCCTATAAATGCAACATATAGGAAAAGCAAAGCTTCTGGAACTATTCACTGCAATAATTATTTGCTGGAATAATGACACCCACACTGTAGGGCTTGCCCACCTTCTAATACTGAGTTTGCATGACACTGTATTTTCCAAAATGCTGAGAAGCTCACTATGCCACTGAGTGCTTCGAAGAGGGCAGAAAAGGAGGGAATACAAGCCCCACTGTCACGGGGCAGCATCTCCTGAAATATTAGGCCCAATAAGTAGGTATTATCTGCAGAAGGCAGGCACCCACCCTCTCAGGTTGTGCTGCAGTTGTGTGCACTAAGCTGGAGATGCTGTTCTATGGCTTCTCTGTGGGGCTTCCTAACGCATCCATCTCTGTTGGGATTGGGCTGCTGTTGAGAGAAAGCACGCTGTATACGCTGTGTGCAGGGGGATAGTGCCGAAACACAGAGCAGAGATTTCTCCAGAGCCCAGGTAAAAATAGCTTGGTGCACCCTTCATTCCAAGGACGTGTAAACTCTTAATGAAGAGATTTGCATCCAGCAGTGCAGCAGCCCACAGGATGGAAAAGCAGTTTACCATTTGAGAGCATAACTGCGTTTGCACAGGCAGGAAGGTCAGCTTATTCCAAAAATCTAAGTAGCAGTTTTTGTACATCTCTAGTCAGTAGGATTTTGCCAGTGATTCAGCTCACAACTACCCAAAGCAGTGTAAGAGGATGTGGCTCCTGTGGGTAAGGAGGGAGATACAGATCCTTCGTGTTGCACTGAGACGGATGGGGAGCACCCAGGGAACGTGACATTAGAAAAGAGAAAAATGAAACTTCAAGTCTGAAGTGTCAGCGTCTCTCTGTAGTTATATTTACAGGCTAGAAAATTAATGCCATGGTGATGCTGTGTTATTATGAAGGTTTATGCCCTGATGCAAATCTTAAGCTATTTTGGGATTCCAAAAAGCTTGGGTGCAGCAGACATAACCTGATCTGAAAGTCTCAGAGCACCAAGGAAAGCTCGTAGAGGTTTCAAGTAGAGGTTTCAACAGACTCAAGACTCCTTCTATTCTCCTCAGTTTCTCCACTTCAAAAAAACCCAAACAAACAAAAAAAAGCCCAAACAAACAAAGGCCAGTACACCTAAAACTCCTAAACGTCTCAGTCAGCATGAGAAGAGCCAACAACTACTTCTCTTTTGGTTTTAGATATGGCATAGGGTTGGGCAGAGAAGAGAGGAAGGAATAGATTGATAATGCTGTAATTATAATTTTGGATATGAAGTTAGAGTTATTTTGATTTGAAATTGACAGCTGAATTTCAACAAGCTCAAGCATCTGTAAGCACACAAGAAAGCAAATTCAGTAGGAAAACCCCACTGTCCCAGAAAAGAATGTTTCAGGATACAAATAAAATCTTAATACAAGCTCGTCCTGTCCAGTTGGGGGCTCAAGACTAAAGATAAGTCAGTCAAAAACCTACAGCAAAACAAGATGCCCACCCCCATCTTTTAAGGTTCTCGACTTCTGAGTTAAGGTCAAATTTGCACTTTAGTAGTAGGTGTAGAAAGACATAAACTACTTTCTAAATCCACAACACATTTATATTAATCTCAAAGCTATTCCAGGTGGAAGAGTCCTCCTAAGCAAACAGGAACAAAAATCAGAACAAGGTGATGAGCCCCGACTGCAGGGCAGCAGTTCTGGGAACTCATGCACAGCTCGTTTGTTACTGCTCAAAGCTGAAGCTGGTTTCTGGCAGAGTCATTTCCGAGGACAACAACCTATGACTGTGCTGCTCTTCACCAAAGAGCAGATCCTGCCTGAAGATGAGTACCTTAAACCGCTGTCCTCAACTTTAACTGCTGTGCAAATCAGGAGGCAAAGCATCCAGCCCTTCCCATGCTTGGCCTCAGCCACTTCCTCTTTAAAAACAGAGCGAGAAGTCTACTTTGAAAATAAACCTTTAGAAAAGCCAGCTGATGGATTTATTTTTTTTTTTTTAATTGCAAGAAGTTTGCAAAGGCACCGCTGGGTACCACATTATCCCATAAAGATGTCAGCTTCTCAGCGATTGCAGCTCTAAGGAGAAGGAACAGACAATGGAGCGCTTCCTTATATGTCCACCTCCTGGGCGCTGGGGACAGACACCATTTCCCCAAATGGTCAAAAAAAACTGAAGCAGCTCCAGTGTGGTTTTTCAAAGAGAACTGCTTTAAAGCACACATCCCACTGAGCTCCAAACAAAGCTATCACTTACAGTGATACCTGCGAGGCTTCCCGGCATCAGCGCGTTGCACCGTTTACTTAGTTCATAAGCGTATTTTCACAGCACTGCTTTCTGCAACACAGGAAACTTCCTACCCTGACTCTGTTAAACTGAGCTGACAAAAAACCTTTGTGGCAAATTGTGCTTTGTGTTCATTCTTAAACATGGCTCTGCAAGTAAGTGTCGGCTGCTGGTAATGTAGAGGCTCCGAGCAAACAGAGGAAGGGAGCTCAGGGGCCCTAATCCACTCCGCTTTGATTCCTCCATAAAGTCTGTCCCATTGCAGAGACTGAACACAGCCTCTTGCTCCCAGTTCCTACCACCAAAAAAGGAGATGGGAGGAAACAAAGCTAAACACCCTGCTCTCTCCCAGATCAGCTCCCAGACTGGCTGGCTGCAGAGATGACAGAGTCCATCCTGGCCACAGAAGTGCAAACGAATGGATTTATCCGCTGAGTATCGAACCCAAGCTGGTCCTACAGAAGGAGTTTGGACCCAGGGGCAAGGTGAAGACATTGCACACCCAGCTATGCCTCTAAGCACACACACACCTCAGGCCCTTTGTGAAACAGTCCTGGGGGGAAAAAAAGGAGGAAGGTAACTCTTAATTTGCTTCTCTGCTGCCATTCTGGTTCCTGAATCCCAGCAAACTCTAATACTTTAGGCAAGGCCATGTGAAGTGCTGGTATCTGGCAGCTCTGTCACAGAATTTCCTGCTGCAGTTGTCAAAGGCTACAAGGACTGAAAGCCTGAGAGATGTGAGCATTTCAGTGTCCTGTACAGTTTAGCATTAGGTGCATCAGGGAACTGCAGTTTTATCTTCTTTTGATGGTATCTGTCATGGTGATCACTGCAGAATTTTAATTCATTACTCTATAATGTATGATGCAAAAAATAGCTCTAGCGTCTGCTCATATTTGCAGGTACAAGCTAAAGTAGCCAAGGTGTCAATATTTAGCCCAAGAAATGAGGGCAACTGATCCCATTGCTTGAAGAGCACCTTGTTCTGCCAAAGTGAAAAGCATTGGCTCCAAACACAGCCAAACCGTCTGCTTTCTTGGCCAGGCACATTTTTGGGAGCAGGAGTGCAGCAGCAAAGCCATAAGGGGCAGGAGAAATCAGAACTGCTGCAAGAGTAGAAGGATGTAAGATTCACCATATTGCTTTATTTGAAGCTGAGCAGTTCCTGCATCTCCCCAGAGCAAGTCAGTGGGAGCTGCCCCAAGAGCAGCACTGGGTTAAACAATATCCTATTTTGCACTGGGGAGTTATGCAAGAGCAGGCCCAGTCACACGGGCAGAGGGAAGCAAAGAAAGGGCATTATTCACAGCCTGACATGGATGAACCCAGCTTAACACATGCACTTGGAAAACACTGTTCTCTCTGTTCAGTAATATTATTTCACATTCCACTCGTTTTGATAACCTTTTCTTTCTCCATCTACTCTGCTGAGCGACTGGGAACTCGACTAAATGCCTTCTCCTGAGATTAGCCGCCACACGTAACTGCAATGGATTTATCTTTCCTCTCTCAAGATACCACCAAGTCTCATTTTGCAATAAATAATTTACAAATACATACCATAAAAAGCTGGAGGGATTTTGAAGGGAAGCCTTTCTGCTTCATTTTACAGGGAAAGGGCACCAGGGCAGAGATTACTTCTCAGAATTTACCTAATGCCATCAGAGCGATACGCCACCAATACACAGCCTTTCACTCTGACTAAAAAAGGCCAGCCCTGGAAAGGGAACTAGAAGCAAGGAGTTTCAGCTCTCTTTCAAATAGTAAATCACATCTCTGTACCCCTTTGACATGGCCTCAGCTTTGGAAAAAAAATAAATCTAGGGCAAGTCCTAATTTTATCTATGTAGAAAAAAAAAGCATTCTAAAATCACTTTATACAGATAAAACAGAGATGATTCTCCTCTGTCAGAAAAAGCCACGTGATGGGTTTAACCAGCCTGTAGATGTGTTCATCTGTAAAGTGCCCCAGCAAATCCAGGAGGCAACAAAGGATCAGATGTACATGGTGAATTTACAACTAATACCCAAGCAAATTCCAAGACCACAGAGCTATTTTTTTCCATTGATATGCAATAGCACTTTTACTGTCCTCATTTCTAATCGCATCCTTGATGCTATCTGCACAGCAGAAATAGCCTTGGGTCCCACAGATGTAAAGAAAAATTTGTATTTGACTGCTTCCCAGGTCTGAACTAAGACTAGAACGAAGCAGACCTCTTGGGGAACAAGGGCTACATTTCACAAGGGCTATCTTGGCCTAGAAAAGACTCCTTACCTATAATTCAGTTTCCTTTCTTGTCCCTGCAACAAAGTGCTTGGTATATTTTGAGCTTTAGCTTTTTGTTTCCCTTTTTTTCTTCCCTCCCTCCTCCCCTCCCCCTGTTTAAAGAAACAAACCTTTTCAAATGCTCTGGTTATTTTCTGTCTACATGAATCAAACTCCAGGAAGACAAAGCTGCCTTTACACATAATAATGTGGTGTTTCTATTCTACATTATTGCACCCTCTGAACAGACACTTAACACCAAAAAGAGAAACGATTTAAACACACTTTTGCCCTCTCTGTTGCTTCCTTCAGTTACAGGAACATCACTGGACTTCCTGGGACCACAAACACCACTCCTGGTAAAACTTCTTTGCAAGCAATAACACAGGGACATCTTCAAAGCTCAAAAAAAAGCAGGATGTTTAGTTCTACCTGAATCAGTGACCAACAGTGTGTGATAACTGCAAGCACCTCCCCAGGAGCCCTCACAAGCTTGACAGCCCCAGGACCCAGGGGGGTTAGTTAGAACTGATTTTACACAAGATCATCTAGAGCCACATCAGCTATGGTAAACTCAAGTTATCACCCAACTGAAGAAAACCAACTGTATCCCTTTAAAATTTTTTATGCAAATATGTCTGCAGGGATCTCCCTATTTTTAATTAACATAGGAATTGAGGCTTTAAGCCTCAGAGGTTTTATCCTAGCAGGCAGATTGAGGAACTAAAGCGATCACATCCATGTTTACAAACGGTCTCACTCCCTTCTCCCTTACCTTCTCAACGTCTGCTTTTGTGACATTGATGTCAGCATCCATTTTCTCAAAATACTGCTGGGCTCGATCAGCTTCTTTGCAATCACGTTCAAACCGCTTTTTACTCTGAAAAGCAAAGAAAGAAGCACGATACCAAAATCTGCCTAAAATCAATACTTGCCCCCAAACTGATCTGCTGTAAGAACTGTCAGATTTTAGGACTCCCTTGTTTACATTGGAATATGTTTCCATGCTAAAGAATTTCAAGAAACAAAGTTACCAGAAACACATTTTTTTTGTTCTGTTCTTCAGGCAGCTTGATTCTACCAACAGCACTAGTGTTTCAGTGATTTTCCCTGTTAGCATCTCTTCTGCTCTAGTAGAGCAAATTGCTTCCTCCCAGCACTTAATTCCCACATTTTTATAACACACAAGTGAGTTGCTAAAATTCATGCAATTGGAAGCAGGATTTTTGGTTATTCATGTCCCTTTTCTTTATCCTCTCCTCTCCTTCCAGTCTCACTTTTCATTCAGCACATGGACAACAATTCCAATGTATTTACTTTTGAGAAATAGCACCTTGCTCAGGAGATGGTCCCATCAAATTTATTCAGGCAGCACGAAGCTATTCAGCTCACAGTGGAGTATCTGAGTAGGAGCCTTAGGGACTCGGCATTTCCAGCGATGTTTAGCACACTTCTCAAGTCATATCAAATGATACTACTTGTGTTAAGACACACATCCCACAGAAATCCAAATGTACTATGAAAACAGACTTTTCATGTCTACCAGTGTATTTAAAACAGACTTTAAAAAAAATATCTTATTTCTATACCTTTTACCCACACCCCCTTCTTTTTGCAAATATAGTATTTGGAACCATCTCTATGAAAACAGCATAAAAATGACTTAAATGTTACACAAGGAAGCCTCCACTTACTGCTTCAAGTTGTTTCCAGCACGTTTCAATATGTTGTTGTGCCTTTCTGCCATCGTGGAAGTGCTGTTCAGAAAAAGAAAAAAGAAAACATTTTGAACAACAAAAGAAGCAGCAGTCAATCATGCTCAAGGAGTTCCAGAGAAAAAAACCAACCCAAAAATGATTCTGACAGCTGTGTTCTGCAACACTGGGAAACTCAGCAGGTGTATGATGACTATCTCATGTCTCAGCAGGCTGCAGATGTATATTTGCATCAATTATAGTGGTTAGTTAGACTAAGGCTAATTAATCCCTTTAGCAATTCTACCTTGCATTGTTCGTGTATCTCATAATTATTGGTTTCCCATACCACGAGATCTGAAGCACTTTTATCTGAAGAGTATTTCTTTTGTTACTGACTGAACATTAGCTCTAAATTCAAGTCTCTCTCCACATGGAATTTACCAAGATGCCCTTGATTGACACATTCGAACTGATGTTTGTCTTGATTTTCATTCAGATTCAACATAAAACCCTCTTCTTCCTAGTCACTGGCTGCGTGTACGAAGGCAGCTGTTCATTTCTCAAGAGGTATTCCATTCTTCGGGTCCCTCCACAAACCTTCCTCTCCCACTCCCCAACAACTGCAAGTTACAGAAGTTTTAAATGCAAGATATCAGCTACATACTAAATGACAAGGATCTTCTCCTGACACACCTTCTGGAGCAAGGCTCTTAATTGCAATTGGTTTAATTAACCATTCTTAGTCCTTACACGATGCTATTCAGCACAGAATCTAATATGCTTTAGATGTTACCCCCTGTATCTTCCTTATGCCTCCCTTTCCCTCAGGACAAGCAATTTGATTAAGATAATTGTGTAAGTCAATGACCTGGCTCTCAATAGGAACCTTGACGCAGCCCACAAGCGACCACTCAAAAAGGTTTCTCTCCCCTTAAAAACCACCTTGTAAAATAAATAATAGAGCAAACTACAAATAGGAAGATAGATGCTGTTCTGATTGTAGGATTTACGGTCAATTTAGGATGTTTTATTCAAATACAGGTATGGGTACATGCAGTAAACTTGAAAAAGAGGTCTGATACTGCCAGATAATCCAACTGCAACTCTAGAATTCCCACATTCTCAGGCCCAGGCACAATCAGACATTAGCTAGATCTACAGCAATATGATATCAACAGTCTATTAGGGTAGAAAAGCTCCAGTATCAGAACAGTACCCTGCCACGAGCTGCTAGAGTTAGAAAAATGTGCCTGAAAGCACTTTATAAATTGGCAGCTACTTGGTTTCCTGCATCTTCTACTAAAACAATTTGCATTTTCCTCTCCGAGAGAGGCAGGTTTCTGGAGCAAACGTGCTGCCTACTTGCCTTTCTGGGGTGCTACCAGAGACACCAGCAAAAAGCCCCCCAAAAATGCAATGTTGTTATGACTTGTCCAACAGACCCATAGTGCTTAAAAAAAATAAATAAATCACAGCAATCTTCAACTTGTCTGTGAGAAGCAAAAGTCACCACATTATCCTGAGCTCTCTGGATACTAGTGCCTGCAGCCCCAAACACTGCCCGTTCAGGAGTGACACCCACCAGAGTTGAACACAGAGGCACTGTAGCTTTGAGTTTCTGGACAGAGTTTTATCTCTGCACAGAAATTCTCAAAGCAGAGAGGCACAGTGTCAGTGATGCTCAGCTCCAGCCACCTGGGCAGCGCAGGGACAGCCTGACACCGCTGCAGCCAGGGAGAGACACCTTTGGCTGTGAACCCTTGATGACAGCTCAACCTCCTGCCTGCCACGCTTGGCTCCTCCAAACACTCAAGTCACCACATGCATCAGGACATGAAAAAACTGCAGATGCAACTGTAAAACTGTGGCAGGGAAAGGATCCAAGTGGATTTTGGTTCCTTTTCTAGATGCCCATTCCCTTTCAACTCTGCGTGTGACAGACGCTGCATCTGCCCTGCCGGGGTGGGGGGGGACTCTGAAATGCTCATCTCCGGCTTCCTTTTGTAATCAGAGTTTTGGAAACCAGTCCCAAGGAGCCACACAAACAGCCCCAAGGAAAAACTGTAATTTAACACTACATTTTTCAACATTTTGCTAACGAGCATGGAATTCATGGAATATCTTTTCACCATGAAGCTGTGAGCAGAATGACTTGGCTGTCTCCATTCTGTATCCCCTGCCTCCACGTTTCCCTCTTCTCCACCTCCGACTTTGCCGGGGTGTAGGAAAGGACTGATCTGGGAGCAGCTGGTCTGTGGGAAACCTAATACTGTCAGTGACCCAGAAACCTCAGGAAAACAACACACCGGGGTTAATTTAACAGAACACAATTGCATGTAGGGGCTGAGGAGTGAACTTGGAATCAAAAGCGTATGGGCCAACAGGACTCCCCTGAGCTTGTACTTTTAGACCACTTTGTCATTAATCAACAATGTAATGTTAATTTTGCACATGCCATCCCTGTTATTTCCAAGTTACCTTCTCTGTAAAATAAACTCTACAAGCTGCTGGAAGCAGGGATGAAAAACAACCTAATCCTGAGCAGTAGGGCTGCATCTTATGCAGATTTTGCTACATTTTGCCCTTTTTTTGTTTGTTTGGAGCAGCTTTTTTTTATAGAAATGGAGCACTGCAATGTAAAATGAGCATTATTGAAGATTATTAAATTGTGACACAGACAAGATGATGCTGAATGGCAGTCTGAGAAATACAAGTGTATGACATTTTGGAGATTTCACTGCAATTTTGCTTTTTCTAGTCCATAACCCTCAATGCTCATTGTGTTAGCCCGCCTGTATATCCTTGTGAGAGAGAGAAAACTATACATGGGAACAGATGCAATGTATATTAACAACATCTCTATTTTTGCAAACCTTTTGCCCTCAAAGGATGACTTCTGCGTTCTAAAAATTCGTTTTTATATAAAACAACTAAACGGTACCTTCCAACTACCTGTATTTCTTCACTGCCCCCATCTTATGGGTAAGAAAATCAAGGCTGTACGCTTTAGTTATCTGCTCAAAATCATACAGGAAGCCTCCAGTTTCCTCAAACCCTGAACTATCATCAACTTCCGCAAACTCATTTCCTTTACAATCTTCTTAAATAGCAAACACCTCCCAGCTGCCCCCCAGAAAAAACAAAGTAGCAAAAATAACTTAAAATCAACTCTTCCTTGATAAGGTTTTCAAGATACAAGTTCTAGTTCAAGAAAACTATTTATAATCAAATGAAATAATGGACTATTCTACACCTGCTGATTCAGCAAATAGGACCACGACAACTGATTTAGCAATAGGGAAACTACCATTTTGAATTAGTCACAGACATTTCAGCAGTGTTGGATTTAGAGTAGCAGAGACAATAGAGAATATTTTGTTTTTCCCCAAACCGAGTGCCCAAACTCAAGCACCCTAAAGAGGCTTTCTATTTGAAAAACCCAGATTATGAGCAAGATGTGGAAGTAAGGAATGACACTTCAAGTATGCCAGTGAGGCCTCTGCAGCAGCGGTGCTGGTTCTTCATATGCATGATTTCCCCCAGGTTTGTTGGCCACATCCACAGCATTCAAAACACACATTAAAAACACACTAAAGTGCAAGTTTTGTCTTTATTAGTGTTCAATAGTCTATATCCTTAAATCACATTTTCATCTATACTTTAGAGTCTTAGGCTAGCAATCACCACACCAACTTTAAGATTTCCCTAAAAAAACATTTTATCCAGGTATTAGACCTACTAAATAACTAAAACCACAGTGGCTTTACCCAAACTGTACTGGCTACATGACCACAACTGTCCTTTTTGCCTGTGTGTTAAAGCCCAACGCAGTTCAGATGCCAAAAGGTGCTCTGAACAACCCCCAACTGGCCATGTCTTGACTGGGCACCTCCATCCGTTCCACACTCACAGGACAAGACCAAATAATCTATGTTTTATGTGAGGTCACGAGAGTTGTTAAGACTCTGAGATATTTTCAGCACAACTGCAAGTTGCTGGATTAGACTCTGGATTAGACCAACTTTTAAAAAAGATTCAATATATTCTAAAAGCTCCCAGCTGAAGGAGTACTCAGCTACAGGAAAGGAAGAAGAGCAGCAGGAAATCCATCTATAACTACACCGTACACATGAGGCTTGCTTTTTTTTTCCCCTTTTGAAATCAAGCCATACCAATCTGTGTGCTCTCCTCCTTACCAAGCTGTGTTCCTAACAGCTGGGGAGAAATCCCGGCTGCTGCGCAAAGACAAAACCCTCATTGACTTTTGTCAGGCTCAGATTTCACCCGGGTTGATCAAAACACAGGACACTGCGAGGGAGGTACCCACAGCACAGCCCCTCTTACTGCCAGAGCCCTTACTATGAGCAGCAGTGCCATATTTTTGCAAGACTTTCTCTGTATGCCATAGGGTTTAGGAAGCCACACAGCAGACAACAAAAGCTTCTTAGAAGATGACTCTTTATCTTCTTTCTGACCTTTTGAAAAGAAGTAGTAGAAAAGCAAGAGGTAGTTAAAAGCATCTTGTGAAGGACAATACAGTTTGATAGTTTTTTCCTGAGGAATTTCCTGGGAGTTTTAAATGAAAGAATTACCCAGAACTAATAGGAATTCCCTTCCTTTGAAACCAACACAAGCTGACATGGATTCCAGACGACTGTCTGAGCATGTGGACAAAATGAGAACTTCAAGCATCACCATACAGACAACACACAAAGTAAACAGCAATTAATTACATGGTTAAATTTAAGATTTGCACATCTGCAGTCTGTTACTATTAGAAATGGTCAGAAAAATAATCTCAGCTAATTTATAAGCGCAGCATATGGTTCATTTGACAACTTTCTATTGAAACCATTTCCAAAGAAGAGACCTGTGACAAGGCTGCTTCATTCTCTTTTCTGTTTTCAAACTAGATAACACAACACACTGCAAAAGCAGGTAGGTTTCACTGCAGTATCTGCCACTCTGGGCTCATATTGACAGCCAATATAAACACAGTCCTAGCACTGTAGTACTTCCTCCTCCAGTTCAAACCCTATCTCCATTTTTCTTACAAGTCGTTCCTAAAATAACAGCCAGTGATTAAAGCACACCAGAGTCGGAAATTAGAGAACATGATTTTTTCCTCAATTTTCTCAGCTCAATTTGCAAAAAGCCTTGTCAAACGTTTTGCTGCAGAGACAGGAAACAGTCTCCTGAGAATAAATCTTTGTTTCCCAGAATAGCAACATGCTCTTGAGGTCTTATCGCTCTCATTTGTAGTAAGAGTAGCCTAAGACAGTCCTGTGAGCGTTGACATGAAACACATGACAATCTCTGCACACATTCACCAGTGCTACTTCTTAATATTGTGGCATAACTCCGTTTGCCTTTGGAGCCTACCAGCTAGGTAAAACTGGAACAGGACTAGTCCAACTTCCACCTCTTCCAGTTCCCAGTCTTGTCATAAAGCTTTTTTCCCCCCATCTGGACCCCAACCCTCAACAGAATGTCTCATCTCCTCTGCTTCCTCCATAGAAATGTTCTCTGACAGTCCCATACAACACTTGCAGTGATAAGAAAACTACAAGATACACAAGCTAATGCCTCAACAGGCAAATAAATGTTTTTTTTCTTTAAATAGCTGCAACCTTTTAGCTGCTCCTGCACAGCCTTCATGTATGCATATACCCACACGTGAGTATTAAGACTCACATCAGATATATAGAATACTGAATGTCAACTAAACTGCCAGCTAAACATGCCCACATGTACCATGTACCCCCGGCCTTGGATAAACAGCTTCCACACACAGTTAAGGTGCGCTCTACGAGTCTGGCATTACTGTGGCTCTTTCACTTCAGGCCAATCTCTGTAGCCTTAAAAAGGGACAAATGCATACATGGCCAATGCTCAACCTCTCTCACCCTCAGGTGTTTTGCAGTTCTGCACTGAGAAGGAAATGTACCTGTCGATAGAAGACATCTCCCATCTCGTCCCTCTAACAGGCTCTTGCTCTGCAGTCCAATATTTGTGCTAATTCACAGAAAAATGTAGCTATATTTATTCATAACCATATTTTGCTTCCTACTCTGAACCCTTTATGTAGCAAACAGAAGCCAGTTTATTTATTTGAACTATCATTTCATAGTTCAATGTACCCATTCACAACTGGGAAGAGCAGGATATTAAGTCCAGTGGTCTGAACTTTGACCCTGCTCAACCCAAAGTCGACATTGTACCTTTCAGCTGGGTGGGATAATTTTACTCATTTCCCACACAAAAACATTTTGGAAATTTTCATGATAAGCCCTTGCTCTTTCCATCCCAGAACAGCCCTTCACAGCACAATTAGATGATGCTTAACACTGTTTCATTACATTTATGCCATAGTTTGGGGAAACCCAAGAAACACCCAATAAGAATAGACAGAACTTACCTTTCCTAAACAGTTTTCTGCATTCTTTCATTTCTTATAGCTATTACTTAACACTCTGCTGGTACAATTTAACTTAATGAAATGCAGCTGAAGTATCTTGTAAGGGAGGATGAATGTGCAGAATTGCACTGTTATGCAGTGTATTTATTGAGCATGACAAAATATCCCATAGATTCCCAGTTTTCCTTCCACTCATAAATAGCTCCCACAAAGCTTCTACCTGGCAACATAACTATTTATTAATGTTTAATTATTAAACTTTTAGATTAAAATTAAATACCTCTACCACCATTCATGGGGCAGTAAGCTGGAAGTGGATTAATCACAGAACAAGAGCTGGGGAAAGTTCAGTTTGAATCTCCTCAACCTGAATTCTGTCGATTCTTTTCACTGTCTCTCTTTTCCTCTTCTTACTACCTGCTTTGCCTCCTTAGTTTGGAATTTCTGGAAGGCAGCAATATTCTCTCCCTACCTCTGCAGGACAAAGCCCAGCTGTGCTCCAAACACATGGAGACCTCGAGGCACATCCAAAAGACAACATGGAAAAAATCCATTGTGC
Source organism: Nycticryphes semicollaris (assembly GCA_013400055.1). Lineage (NCBI taxonomy): Eukaryota > Metazoa > Chordata > Aves > Charadriiformes > Rostratulidae > Nycticryphes > Nycticryphes semicollaris. Next base: position 113,270 of record VXBJ01000184.1, on the reverse strand, counting down.
TCTTGACGGGGTTGTGTTCTGCCATCCCATCTCACACCTGCACAGCGCATGAGAAATCCTGCCCGAAAACCACAGGGCTATTTGCAGAACAGGGCACTATTCAGAATGAAAGACCATGGCAGAATTCCTCCAATTACTTACTTTTCTTCAACACCTGAGAGCCTGCAAGTAACAGAAAGTTCTCTGACATGTACACCCCCCCATATGAATACACAGAGGGAGGGCGCACACGCTCCACCATGAAGAACCAGGCCATTTTTCCCCCCCCATCAAGGTACCCATAAGGATGCATTCATTCCCCGTTCCCCTTCTATCCCAACACAAAATGGAACGTATTGACATCAGGTAAATTCTCTCCCAACCACAGAATCCCAGTGCTGCACCAGTTCAGTCTGCAGCAAAGCTCCTGGCTCGCACTTGACTTTCATGCTCGATTGTACGGAGCCAGCCTACCCCCGAGGGGAGGTGGAGGTAGAGGTGAAAGCAGCAGCTTTAATAAGGACAGTTCATGACTCCCAAATACATTTTTAGTAAAGCTGACATGAGCAACAGCTACACAGAGCAGCTGCTGCCAGAGGAGCCCGTGAGTCACATCTAGTTTCTGACCAGAGATCTAAATCAGAATTGTCCCAGGAATTAGTTCTTCAGCTTCTATCCAGACAAACTACAGTATTGAGGGTTTGCCTCAGCCATAGTTGAGAGAATACCTAAACCAAGCTAGCTCCTGGGAAGCTTTAAGAAAAAAAAGAAAATTGTCAATGCTTGGGCTGTGCTGGCTACATGTTTGCTCAGAAGTCCTAAGGTGTCACTCCAAAAGAGGGTTACAAAAAATCTTTGCATCTAGATGACTGCTTTGTATAATAGAACAAAGCATGCTGAGTAACTTGGCAGGAGCAGCAATGGGGGAAAGCAGATTCCCTCCCTAAGCCATCACAACACTGGTGATGCCTCTGTCTTGTGGAGAATAACTGGTCTGCTTAGGAGCTACCATCATGACCAGTGACAGTTGCAATGGGTGGGAGCAAAAGAACTGGAGTACGTTTCCAACCCGGAACTGTAAATGCCTGTGAAGTAAATTCCAAACAACCCCCTTGACATTAGAGGGACCATCCCCCTTTTGTCACAGACAAGCAAGATTAAGACTCAATTTCTGGAATACTGCAGGGTCCCCAGCTTGAACCTGGCACCTTCCACAGCCACCCCAAAGTAAAGTTTTAATGAAACTGGGGTGGCATGAAGAGTGACCACAGAAGTAAGTTCTTTCCCTGAACCCCTTCTGAGGTGATCCCCAACTCATTTGTGCGAGTTGGTGACAGAGGTCTTCATACAGCAAAGGGGAATACAGTCACATGCATGTGGCCTCAGCAACCTCAAAAGGGAAGGTGCAGAGACCGTGACCTTCACATGCAGCACTGAACTGAAATTCCAGCTTTGAAGCAGTTAGTAAGATCCTGGCTGAAGATCCTATATTGCTCACACAAGAGCATGGACATACTAAGATCAAAAGAATGCAAGAAGAAGTTGAAGTGAGGAACTGTGCAATAAGAGAGTTTCAGTTCACCAGGTCACTGGGCAGAACCGAAACGGCGCAGGGAGCTCTCCCCCTCGCACGCACCCTCCATGGGAGGAGCAGGCAGGACGTGTGCCCAACTTCAGGCACTGGGAGGACAAAACCTCTCAGCTGGTACAGTGACATCCTATGGAAGAGGAATGTGTAATGTGATAAAGTTTAACCCACTGATTAACCTTTTTTGCTCAAGATATTCGAGTTTCACAAAACCAGTCTTTGCCTGGTTTTTCTAACCACTTTCTGATGATCAAAACACCATCGTGCAAGGAAGCACGTTATCTCTAAAAACATAAATGTAAACCAGAACTCTCCCAAGCTCCAAACCAGGCCAGAGGAAAGATGAGGCATTGTGTCTTTTGAACAGTGCCAAGCCACTGTGAATTTGCAAATCACCTCACATGTTCTGCTGCCAGGCTGCCCTGCCTGGTTTTGATCAGTCCTTCTTCCCGTGTTCTCACCATTAACAACTATCCTGTATGGATAAACATGACAGGCAGTCATCAAGGACAGCTTTCATGGTAGACAAATTAATCCAACACACCTAAAAATTGCATGACAAATGAATTTTATCCAGCATAAAACCAATGCAAGGTTTTATATACTACCAGATTCTGTGCTAATTACAGGGTACGGGCTGGTACTTGTCATGGGAAAACAAAGAAGTGTGATTTCTAATTATGCAACCCAATCAGCTGCTGGTGCAATTCCACTTCCATCAATAGAGCTAAATGAGCATGAAAACCCAGTAATGCAGGCTCACATCAGAGCCCATGTCTGCAAAGATCACCACTGAATGCACAGTTCCTATTGCATATCAAAGGGGAAACAGAAACCCTGATGTCAGATGGACTTGCCTGATCCCTTTCCGTTGTTCCGAGTTCATCGTTCACACAGTTATATTTATGACACCTCTGTGCATCATTCCCATCTTCCAGGTGGGAAACGTGAACAAAAAGAGCAAAAGGTGCTCATCTATCACAGTCATATTGAAACCATTGGAAATTTGTACCATTTCACAGGTATTTGGATACCTGAATGACTTAAATTATACCAGACTCCGTGGACGAGAATGGGGGTCTCCCAATTCTTGTGTAACCCTGGCCCCAGAAGCGATCATCTTTTCCTACAGCTTCTAGCAACTTGGTGGCCTTGGTAGCGTTAGGTTAATGGTTGGACTTGATGATCTTTAGGGTCTTTTCCAACCTAGATGCTTCTACAAACTTGTAGCATAACAGTTGATGACATCAAGCAGCGAGCACAGGAAGTCTGCCAGCAAAAATTCTGGAAATCCCAAGCCATTCATCAATTAGTATCATAAAAGGTTTTCCCAAAGCATGAACCCTCTGTGATATTTACAGAGCCACCACCTTCCCCTCCTGCAGATCCCAGCATGATTGATGCATTTCTGTTTTACAGCATGAAGTGAGAAGGGCTATGTATGAAAAACGCCTGAAGGCAGGCAGTTTCTTTTTCAACACTATTTGCTCATAAATGAGAAATGTACAGGAAGCAGACAAGGATTCCTAACTCATGTAGCTGATATTCACGTTACAAGAACAAAACAACCAACTGTGACTGACAGTGGTTTTCTGTTAAAGGCTAAGAATTATCAGCAACAGCAGATAGATCCATTATCAGTTGCTTTTTTTTGCTGTTCCCATGCTGTTATCGCTCGACCAATATTAAAATCATTTTCCTGTCATTCATGAGCCATACTTACTACAGAAGTCTAAAGAGAAATACAATTAGTGCTCACATTCTGCACAAGAAAGATAGCACATCCTCTTTTATCACAGCAATTGTCTAATAGATATTCCAATCACCTTATACACACATATAACTGAAGAATTAGGTAAAAACATTAGAAGTGACATGAAGATGCCATACTAAAATGCTTTTTTGGGTTGGTTTGGTTGGTTGGTTTTGCTTTGCTTATTGTAGAGAGTCCATGCTGGATAAAAGGTCACAGAAGTGGCTAGGAAAACATCCTCATCACAGCTACATGTAAAACATCCTTTCATGTTGCTGCCAAAATATTAATGTCCCTGAAAGATTACACTCCTTTCTGCAAATTAAAGGTGCATCTATTCCTCTGTTGACAGACTCACCATCCTAATACTATACTTAGGAAACTGTGGTAATTTCCAGGACTCTGGACGCCCGCTGACGTTTAGTGGGATTACTTATAAATGGACTAAGCAAGAGCTCTTCTGCACTTTCCAGAACAGACCAACAGTTTGGAACCCTGATGCTCCTGTGCCTTATTGCACTTTGCTTAGTCATTTTATTCCTGTTGTGCCTTTTTGTAACAACAACACCTGCAATCACTATTTTATACCCACTCTACCCAGGGATACAAATTCTGTTGACCAGATCCAGCTGAGAAGCAGAAAAACGTGAACAAAGTTTCAAATAATTCTCAGTAACACAGTTTCTCTGTTTATTTCAGGCTTTACACAGCGCTCCTGGGCTCTTCCCTAAAGGAGCTTTTTGCCTAACAGAGCCTTCAGCACAGATGGATCTCTGACCTTATTTAGCAGGGATTCTCCTGAAGGCATTGCTGTCTGGTTTTATAACATCTGATTGAAACGGTTCAGTGAGTTGGCCAGGGCACATAACCCATTTTTTTTTTTTAAATGCTTGGTTTATTAGCAAAGCTCACATTTATTAACTACAAATAAATTTTGCATAACANTTCCAGTCATGACCATCATCCCATAATCATCTCTCTTAAAACCACAATTAATGTGAAGAAAAAAAATAAATGATGAATTACCGATTTCCTCTCTTGTTTCAGCTCCTGCACGTAGCGTGTTAACTCTCCGGTGATAAGAGAGGTCATGTTCTCTGAAATGACCTCATGCTGTCCAGCATAGTCATTCATTTCATTTAACGTGGCCAGGAAGGCTTTAGTTGATGTGTACCTGCAGAGGACAAAAATGCATTTCGCCTTTAGTTCCTTTCTATTCAGAAAGACAGGCTGCAAAGGGAGGTTGTATCCTCCCGCTGCATTCAGCATGGCTACGTGAGACTGAATGCGAATTAGCACAGATTCACTTGAAGGAATTTCTCAAAAGGAAGCTTATCCCACACACTGACAGTTGTCTGATAAATTAATCTTGATGTAGACAGTTTGACATCGGCTCTTAAAATATCACACAAGTTCAGAGTGCCAGGTTTTTTATCAGCACAGCTTTGAGAAGTCACTATTCTAATCTCTATTCAAAAACATTTCTACTTAGACTTTTTCAAGTCCTACAGTTCAGCACACAGTCATCCATGTACTCTACCTGGCAAAATCCTGGCTAAGAAACCAACTTTTTGGCTAGCATAAAGCAGAAAAAACTTTTAATACTGTAAATTTGATTTAAGTCAGCTATAGTTTATGAAGTTTTCAATAAGGTAGTGTTTGCCTGCCAGATGTTCATTGTCAACCCGTGGTTTTTTAGTACCTTCCATCGCAAGGTTTGGTTTTTATATAAAATAATCTCTAAGAAAACATTCAGTGTATTATTAAAAGGGAGAACTGAACATCTGTGCACACGATTTCAAAACAGCAGATTATGTCACCAGCGTACTCAGCACAGTGCCAACAGAGCGGCAGTTCAGGACCCCAGCTGGCTGTGCTGGGCAGCTGGAAACAGCAGCTCTGAAGCACTGCACTGGTACATACTGGAAAAATTATTAATATTAAATGGTAGTGGTTTGCATTGAGAATATCACCTAAAGGTGATAAAGAAAAGCAACAAGGGAGAGGTTTAGAGGAATAAGAGAGAAGTGGTACAAGTAGGGATGAAAATGGCACCAAAGAAAAAAGCAGAGAAAGAAACTAAAGAGACTAAAAATATGGTCCAATACAAGCAGTCACATTCCCAGTCAAGCTGTGGTGCCTCGGGAGAAATCCCAGTTGCAAAAGACAGAGGATCAAAGCCACAGAACTACAGACTGACAATAAGCTTGGAAACAGATAATTTTTAGACAAGCTGTCTCAAAGCAGCATCTGAGGCACCCAAAGGTCGCACGACAAATCCTCAAGCATTATTTAGAGACTCGAGGAAACTATCCAGAGGTGAACACTGCATTTAAAAGGGCAAAGGACACACAGGATTTTCTGTGCCACATTATATCTATCATTTAACCCCAATATCCTCTTCCAGCAATGAAAGATGTGTCAAAGTATGTTGTAGTAAACTCAAAATACCCATTTATGGTATAACTACCCAAAGGCAGATTTCTTCCTAATCCCAGGTAGAGACCAAATGAGCTGACGTGCTGGTAACTTAAGCTTCCTTGTGTAAATACCCGTATCTCAGGAAGTAATGGCATAAATAACTGATTCCCAAACAAGGTTAACTAAAAATAAATTTAAAAGAAAATGAGAAGTCTGTTATCTCTGTTAATATGAGTCAGTAGAGTAGCTGTATACAGCAGTTTGGAGGTCTGACTCGAAAATCCAAGTTAGTATCATACAGTTGGATCCACATCCAAGCTCCTTTGAAATGTTTCACGTTTCAAGGCCAGGGGTCTGAGTCTGCTGCCAGGTTCTCCAGAAGCAAAGCCGCTTCCCGCAACACAAGGCTCCAGGGTCAGGCTCCCCGATGCCTTCACTCAGAGCTGATGCATTACAAAAACACTGGCATTGAGAAACTTCAGAGTCAGAGTGCTCTAAGGAAAAGGTTCTCTCTCTGCCTTATGGCTTGCCTGTTGGAAGGCTCCTCCTCTAGAAAGTTCTCTTTCAAGAATATCTTTAATCTCATCAAGCGCAGGAATGTAAGACGAGCGCCACGTTAATCCCCTGCCACCGGGGAGACACAGTCTGAACCCGTGAATCAACAGCCGGCAACTGAGGCCACGGAACATCCTTCAACACCCAAGTCATGTCTGGATCTGTCCCAGAATATCAGGAATACAAACTACATCCTTCACCTTACTCTCCAGGAGCCACCGGTTTCTCTGCAGTTATAACACTGTCCCTTTAGTAAATTACTCATCTGCGTCGTCAGTCTACTTGAGTAACTGAATCCTTGCACAGACTGCTGAAGTTTCATGCTAAAATTAACTGTTTCTGTTCCTGCTGACTGTAGTTAATAATTTGGTCACTCACTTCAAAGAGCCAGGATCATCCTGTCTAGCTTTAGAGTTTTTAAGTTACATGGAAAAAAAAAAAAAACCCACAAAAACAAAACCAAACCCCCCAGAATGCAGAAATCATAATTTATCAAGGGAATTGAATAGTTACAGACCAAACCTAAACTTTGAAAATCCACTCTTTAGCATCTACCTACTCCTAGCATGAGCTTATTACCACATCTGTGATTTCTACATTCTTACACTTTAAAGATCTTTGGTATACAAGCCAAATGCTAGCTGGTAACCCAAACTTTTCCCCTTCCTCCATCAACGCGTTCTCTCTCAGCAATGGATCATGAACGTACCTGTATTCTTCCTCTTCTTTGGAGTTCTTCTTGGGTTGGTATTTCTTCGAAAGATTCCTAAAATTAAAAATGCATATATATAAAATGGAATTTCAAGTTTCCTTTACATTAACTGGCTAATCTCTGCATACACCCAGATTTCGTGTGGCTTCAGTTTTTATTCGCAATGATTAGACCCATTTTGAGAATGATGATTGGGATTGGGCTCCGATTGCTCTGCGGCAGCACCCGGAGAACCGGGCCACACCGTGCTTCATTCAGCCTCTGTAACTGCAAGAAAGTACCAGGTCATGAAGTCAATACACCTGAATTCTGAAGCACAAGTCCCTTTCCTCTGATCTAAATGAGATCCCGAACCATTCTATGATTCTTTTACAGTAAAAATACCAGTCCTCTGACACACAGACACACTTTACAGACTCCACCAGTAGAAGGTGCTGCTCCATATCCAAAGGTCTGCCAGCCCACTGAAGTCTAGTTTGCTGCAGACGACACTCATGGCCAGGGAAATTTGCCAGCCTTTAGCAGGTTGCTTCCAAGGAAGAGAAAAATCTTCACAAAGCTGTGGAAAGCTGCACTGAGATGGCTAAAGGGGGGTCATTTTCTGATTATCAACCGATGCTGGGAGAAACGTGAAATTTGATTATCCCAATTAGCACAGATGTTTATCTCTCATTACCCCACATCCAACTAAGGATTTCATTTTAAAATACCGATATGCTTTTCAAGAGATCATATCTCGAATAAGAAATGTGAACATAACTCCACTAGCACATTTAACAGTAAAGAGCTCTCTTTAGGACTCTGAAGGACTGATGGAGTCCCTGCCCAGCAGCACCCGAAGGGCAGAATGAGTGTGTCCTGCCCACCTCACACCACATACACCCTGCTGATAATTACAGCTAATCATTAGGATGCACAACACCACACATCTATTAAAAAAAACGCAAGCCAGGGCACTGACAAATCTTCCTTAGCAACTTGAAGACATTTTCAGCGCTGCAGCACTGGGACCTCCTCTATTCTAACCTCAGCCCTATTACTATACACACACCTTCCTACAGGCTCCGTTACCCCACTCACCACACATCTATTTTTGTTTTAGCTTCACAAGGTTGTTTCAGCAATTCAGAAAAACATACAAGTGGTACTGATAGAACCACTGTCCAAAGGGCTACCAAGTTTCATTGACCCATCTGTGCCAAACTCTTTGAGGACCCTCAGAGCATCCATTTGAAAACAAACTGCTTTATCAGAGGCGTAACCCCTTTCCTGATGCCTGCTGGTTTTACTGGGAACTGGGGGACAGCAGGGTCTCATCTCACAGTTCTTATTCCTTTTGTCTCCTTAAGGAATTCAGAAGCACCTGCCCAGAGTAGTGGCCACAACCCTGGCAGATTTGCAGACAAACATGAGTTTCTCAAAATTTAAGTATCCCTACTAAGGGATCCAAACAAGCACCTCCTTTCCCATCTCTGCCTTCTCTGAAAAGGGGATGCTCTGAAACGAGGACCTCTTCTCTAGTTGTCCATACAGCACCTTCCACCAAAGAATCCCAGCAGACCAAGGATTCCTCAACCTCTTCTGCAAGATTAAAGAAAACCTATCACCTTTCGCATGCCCTGGGAATGCCTCTTCCCTCAACACCCCTGCTCAAAGAGGAGAGGGAAAAAATAATAAATCCCATGAAAACATGCACAGCAGGCTACAATTAGGTATTTTCACACACACTCAAAAAGCGTGTGTCCCTGCACTGTCACGCTGCCCAATTAGTTCTGACACAGAGCTACTGCCTTCTTGTCAATCTTGAAAGGTGTACAAGTGCCACAGAGCTAAGGCAAAAAAAATAAAATAAATCCAGACTACACCTTCACAGTAAAAAAAATATTCTGAAAGCACATAACAGGAATTAGTATCTGGGTTAAACATTATTTTTTATGTTCTTTATAAAACATGAAATACAGAGACCATATATTTGAGTTTTTGATCCTCCCCCCAACTTGTTTTTAATCTAAAAACCATGCAGGGTTTTAAACCAGGATACACACAAAGACCCAGAAGTGATACTGAATCCAGAAGTGATACTGAATCAAGTAAGAGTCAATGTGACTCTTAAACATTCAGGTTCAGCCTGCAATTGTGCAGTGTCATGACGAGAACACCGGAGCTTCCCAGGTTCAAGCTCATGAAGGAGCAACACCTTCAGAGCTAACGGTGACTGAAGAGGGAACACAAAGATCAAAGATCAGCAATAAAATAGCAATTCTGGAAAGATTCTGTGGGAGCTCGTGCAGCTGTCTCCAGCTCACATTTCTATCTGCCTTTCACAATGCATCATTTTCTTTTTCTGCCTTTCCAGCTGGTTCCTCTGCTCCCTCATTTCCACTTCTTTGACATCTTGCTCTTTCTCTCACATTTATCATTCATTAGAGGTTCTTGATTCTCAGGTTAGTCTGGGATCTTAATCATTTTTTTTTGCTAAGTCTTCCTCAAGGCTACCTATCCACTTCCACATCCACTGTTCGATGCTCAGTGTGTGCACTGGAAGATAAGCAACGACGAGGGAAAGAGGACAATGAACCACCACTACCATTTCTGCATCCCTTCCTTCCCAGCCTGTTTAACAACTCAACAATTATAATGCAAAACAATTAGAGAAAATGATCATGTCAAACCTGAACCGGATTCTCAGACCAGGACTGACTGTAAATGGTACAAGCAGGAGCTGAATAGTGCAGGTAACAAGGTATGAGGTGTGTGAAACCAGAGAGATTCTTCCACTGGTGGAAGTAGATCAATTTGATGCAACCTGCAAGTACGTAGTGCTAACAACACTTTTAAAACAAAATATTAACGTATGTATCTGTGGAATTATAAAGAGGAAGGGAACAAACATTTTTAAGTAGTAAACAATTAGGTTTCAATGGATGAGCAGGTTGAGATGCAGCCAGTGAGAAAGCAAGACCAGCCAGCTGGGGAGCCCAGAGACCAGGCAGAAAACACAAGTTTCACAAAAGAAAACAAAGTTCAGCAGCTTTACCTACACTCTAAATAAAACTGAGTTAAATTCATGGAAGTATTTTGTGTTAACCTGCCCTTTTTTTAATAGTCTGTCTGCATGTTATGACATGCAGTGATATGCTGCAGTCCTTTTACACCAAACAGATGCGATACAAGAAAGGTTTGCACCAGACTTGAGGAGAATTATTAGGAGCAGATGCATGATCTATTTTATTTAATGTCCAGCACTGTTCTATCTCAACCTTTGACAAGTCTACATTCTTGGTTTTTCTTTTTGTATACCTCTAACTTCTAGATGACTCCAAACAGCATTGTGTTTTAAGAGCTCCTCGGGGATTAATGTATTTGTCCTCAAATCATACCTGTGGGTGGGGAGACAAACTATTCATTGGGAAATAAAATACAGAGAAACAAATTGACCAAGTTTGTTTTGGGAATCTAGGACAGGGTAAGTAGTAAAGCTCATGAGTTTCTAAATAGTCTGTGGTAAAACTATCTCCCACTTCCCTTGTTTTTAATGTCTCTTTTCATAATCACGCTCTTTACACCTGAAATTTATCATCCTAAGAAATTACCTGAGTCTAGGGTGTGGGGTGTGATTCTTCACCAGACAGGCCTGCTCACACAGATACTCTGCTGGGGTTTCCCACTCCACTCATACTCTCTTTTTACAGCTCATTTGGCCTCTGCAATTCAATCTCTTCTCATTTCCATAGGATGTGAGCAATTTGTTCCTGCACAAGTCATTCTCTATTTCCTGCTTGTCTGTAGCAGCAACCCTGGGGAATCCTCATGGCATTCCCCTGAGAAAGCACATAACCATAAAGGCAGGGTTTTATTAATCACCAGCTCCTCATAAATAACAGGTGCTAACACAAGCAGCAAAAGTTCTAGGTGATTTCTTTATTATTTTTTTAATAGATATGGTGCTTTAGATATACAGAGATGAACTGAAACCTCAGATCTCAATCTCTGTAATACAGAGTAGATAGAAAGAGTATCTAGATGTATTTTAAATCGCACAAAAAAAAACTGATACGGATTTGCTAGGGGTGTTGGGAGGAATTAGGCCCATAGTCTCCTCCCCAGGTAGCTCCACTACCTCCAGTTTATCACCCTGGACACCAGTGGCTGCTAACAATATTGCACCACAGCCTCCTTCCACAGCAGCAGCACAGTCTGTGTTGTACTCCCTCCTAACCCCTGTTAACCTTGCATTTTTTTCTACCCTACTGGGAAAAGCAGGGCCAGAGCTACTCGTGTGGGAGGTTTTTAGCATCCCTTCCCCATTTACACTGAATCTAACCTCAAGGGATACATTTTCTGGGTCTGGCTCACACACACTCGTCTCCTCACCTACAACCTGACTGTCCAACCAGACACACAGAACATACACAGCAGGAATTTCCAGTAAGTTAGCTACTCAAGATAAATCACAGGATCTCTGCTCTGTTCAGGAGACGCATCACAAGAACAGTGTCAAGATTATAAAGCCGTCAAAATTCAGACCTCAGGCTGCAACCTGGCTTACTACATCGACCAGATTTCCAAGGGCTGAGACTGACTTTCTGACCTGCAGTTTCTCCAGCACACACTCTACAAAGAGTCTGGCTTATGAAAAGAAACCCTAAACTTCGCCTTACAACAAATGCTCATTATCCTGCTGAATTCTTAAACCCTTCAGCATTTACACGCAGCGGTCCTAATTTCATGGAAAACATTACAATGCTGTCCTCAAAGCCTGAGCCATTAATCACACATAAATGGTGAGTAAGCCTTAGTTTGCTACTCGGTCACCTAAACAGCCTTTCTTTGTGCAAAGCGTATGATTTTTTAGCAGAGATAATAAAACAGTATCTTAAATTAACTTTAGCTTTCCATTCTCTAAATTAAAGCTATTCTCTAAAAGCCTTTATTATAAAGCAAACAAATTACCAGCACTGACAGATGATTACAGGCTCCCGGCAGATGCGACTCAAATCCAGAAGTTTACATCTCCACTTACCTAAGCTGCTTTGCATAGCTGAGTTCAATCTCTGCTCTTTCTTTGACAAACTTGATGTATTTTTCCAGAACATCAATACCCCATTGCGTGTGTTTTTCTAAGTTGTCAAACTGGTCCTGCAATGAATCAAAAAACAAATAGTTTAGTCTCGTTGAACACTGAGATAACTAAAAATAAATTTCCAAAGTGGGTATCATCAAAGAAAGTGTTATTAATATTTTCCATTAGCACAGACATTTTTGTAGCTACCCGGGTTTTTAAATCAACAACTTTATTGATGTGAGACACTCTTCATTCCATGTTTCTGAATCAGTTTCATTTCAGAAATCCTGGCAATTCGACTGAATTCAATTTTCTACGATCAAGATATAATTAGACAAAGGACAGGAAATGAATCCTCTTGCCAATACTTCATTTTACTCTACATGAATTTGAGGTCTACTCCCAATTAATAATTCTGATTTTAGCCTAGAAAAATACAGATTTATATTTATACTTTGTCACTGTTCTGGATTTAAAATATGATTTAGAATGGTTAATAACTGTTTTATAGAACCGAGTTTATCTCCCCTAAAGCCTGCTCTGTTCTAGAACAGAAGACGTGTGTCAAATCACACCACAAAAAACTGGCATGAGCCACGTTTACAGCAAGTCTTCTTCTCTACCTCCATTTAGATACAGATGCTACTTTGCCCTTCAAATATTGTTGCCCTCAAGAACAGAGTTCATGCATGTTTTCAATAAAATCTTCTTCCATCAAGAACATTCCACAAGGCAGTTTGGGATTTGCAAATGCCAAGAGAAACTAAGCAACTCTAAAGCCAAATTAATCATCCAAGCCACCTTATTACTATCTGCAGGTTCAACCTAAAATTACCTTATTTTTCAAAATTTGGTTAAGTCAACAACACTCCAATTCCATAACCATCCATTCCACACAGCAGTTAAGAAGTTAATGTTTCTACAAGACTTGAAAAATTACTTTTCAGACTATGATACACTGAATCCTGACAGAAACAGAGCATAAACAAGGTCTTTAATATCAGCCTGACTTATTTGGCATCTGGTTCCCTTGCAGTTTGCATGGAAAATACGAGAGTAAGTTTGTACATTTGCAGTACAAAGGTCAGATTTAGAAAATTTTCCAAAAAACACCTGTACACAGCAATAGATTTGGGGCAGATGCTTTGTTGCCACAACGAAAGCCTCCGACAGAAGCAACGCCTCTTTCTGTCTGTCAAAGATTCAGTTTGTAGCTCTATCACCACACGTTATCAAAGCAATACAAACCCACTTCCTCAGATGCACAGAGCAGAAAAGCAACAGCAAACTACCAAAAACCCTAGTTTATGAATATGTTGCTTTTAAACAAGCACTACTTTCTGCTTCACAGCCTGTTTGGCTCTGTCAGTAAATCAGATCAGTATCAGGAGAGATTCTTCCAGCACTGGCCCAAAGTCATGCACACAGGAGCTGCTACTTGCTAACAGGAATGTTTTAACTCTGTTTTGAAGAGAAGAATTGGGAATCCCGCTAGAGGTGTAAAACTTGCAAAATTCTAGCAAAAAGCTGGTGAAAGAGCAGGTAATACACACGGAACAGGAAACATTGGGTTTGAGTATCTGCATATTAGCTCTGGTTTACATAAGGTACTATTTTAAACCACTTCAGCCAAACCAGACCAGACTTCAGTTGAAATCATGTCACTATTAGTCAATTAAAGAGGAGCTGGGGGCAGAACAGCAAAAGGGCAACAGGATAAAGCTACAAACATAGTTAAGAACTAAGCTCCAGGAACTAAGAAAAAGTTATGGGTAAGAGAAAAAACACAAAACAAAACAAAAAAAACCCCAACCCAAGATTCAAACTAGACAAAATAAAAGCCTGACTTCCAGCAATATAAATCACCCTTAAATCAATGAAACATCATTGACTCAAAAAGAGGATGTATATATTCTGCAGAAAGGGAAGATATGGACTAAGCCAGTACATATTTGCATATAGACAAATCCTAATTTCAGACAGTTTCACAGCTGGGGAGAACACAAAGACGACATGGGTAACATCATGGACCCCTCCTCCTCCTGCCCAAGGGAAGGAGCGTGGTGTGGTGGGCTGTCTGGAGCGTGATGCCAGCACAGAGGCATCTTAACCTCTTCAAACATACCACCTCTACACCTCTCCAGTTATGTGGGCGTCAAGAAAGTAGTGCAAACATGACCTTTGTGAGGTTCCTGATAAAGAGGTCTCCTAGCTATCCCACACCCTACTCTTCCACAACTGACCTTATTGAACATAAACACTTGCATACAAAACAAACAGCCCAGGAGACAGTCCATTACTCACAGGTTTACATGCATTCACACACACTCCCAACTTTGAGAAGGGAAAACTCGGGAAGGGAAATCCACTCCCGAATCCCTGTAAGCAAATTAAACCACCTTTATCAGATACACCATCCTAGGAGCAAGAAACTAAGGTAGCATTCCATTGCAGCCCTGTTCAAAAGAAAGGTCATGGTTTCCCATACGAAAGAACACCTTTCAAGGAGATCCTGCTCTTCAAGATAATTCAGACTGTTGACTGCACAGGAAGAGAGAGCAGGCTCCCCCTGGAAAGGCAATCTTGGAGCTGGGTTGTCCAAACCTCTTCCACCAGCATCACCACCACCCCAGCTCAATCCTCTGAGCACCGTTGAGGACAGAGTACAAATGAAAACCTGAAAATGGCTCCAGGGAGTTGCTTCGGTGTGGTCTGTTATCCCATGGATGGATCTGCTGGAATGTTTCAGCGGCCTCACTTTGTCAAGTTTGGCAAAAGCAAACTCCATGGTGCACAGGGCGAAGGCGAATACACCGCGGCACAGTCACTGCACACACTGTCAGACACACCAGCTGGGGGAAGATGTGACCGTTCTATTTATAAAGTCATCAGAGTGGCTTGTCCTGTGTATATCTGGTTGAGGTTCTTCTCATTACAGCTTCAACTACAACCACTGTCCCCCAGTACCCAGACGCAAGGCAAGGTGCCATTTAGCTTTCTGCAGCCTTGGCTAAAGAGAAGAGTTTCCGTCCTTCTCCAGGCAGGAAAAGTTTTGGCCCAAGTGTCATTTCTCTGAGCAGCCAACACCCCACAACAGCCTGTTGCAGTGGGGTCAGGGATTCCATGAGCCATTCTCTTTTTCCGTGTTCCTTAAGGATGAAAGCCATCAGTAACATTGGCCACACCATGCCTTGCTGAGCGTGAGGTGCCAAAGGAAAGGCGGTGGAGCTAGAGGGACCCAACACAGATAGTCCTCCTCGTTCCAGGGATCTGCTCAGCAAACTCAAGGCAGGCAAAGGCTAATGAATTTTAGGGATAGCAGAGGACACAGAATGCTTTAAATTATGGAAACCTACATGTGGGGATGCATGCAGTCAACACAAACCCAGAACTTCTAACAAGGAGATTTTGGGAGTAGTTAACAACAGTATTATGCCTTCAAACAATCACTACTGAAAATGCCTCCCACAAAAAACTTCCCAGAACCAGACAGTAGAAAAGTTCTTCAAAAGAACCCCGAACTCCAGTACTACGTTTCAGTTCAGCTTTCACTGAAGTCCAGAACCATTTTATAGCTTAAAATAAAGCTCTTCATTGTAATTAATTCCAGTAAAATAAAGAAAAGATCTCATGAAGGGGGAAATGTCATCAGTAACTGAGCTAGCACTTTACTAAACTTCAGCACTTGTAGCACTGGGTGCAAGAAGCTTCTCAAACTGTGAAACTCCACAAGGATTTTCAGAGAGATCAATAAAGGTATCAGTGTCCCACTGAAGCCAGGAAGAAGCTGGCAGCTGGGGGAGCATCTACTTTAAAAAAAAAAAAGCAAGCAAGAGGGCAGCTTGTGAGGATTCATCTATCTCAGCTCTGAAGACTTGGCTCTACAACCAGGAGCAGCACAATGAGAGCAGCACCTGGTTTTGGCACAAAATGACCATCCCTCCCAGTGACAGACACGGGTTTGGCAGGTAAAGTCTGTCCCTGCAGCTGTAGAGGTTTGGACATCGGCTGGAAGAAGGGTCAGGTACCTCCATGAGCTGCTGTTTCAGCTTTCAATTTCAATATACACACTCTCCTCTGTTTGTTTTTGCAGCCTACTCACCCTTCCAGTTAGGGATAACATTAGAAAACAATAAATTCCACAAGGCTTTAGCATTCTTCAAGAAAAAGCAAGAAAACAAGAAGTATGACAGAGTGTTCAGTGAGAATACTCCCACCAGACCACAGTGAGGGGGGGGGAACAAAAGGTCATTTTGCACCTGTTTTCTCTGAAAAAAAAAAAATAAACCACCAAAACATTTTCTAGGAGGATTCACTACTTTCCTCTGGCTCAGAGACTGGTTTACATACAAGAATACTCTTGAGCAAAATACTGCACTGACAATGAGTTGTTTATCTCAGCAGGTTCCCACCACAGCCTTCACCTTATTTGGCCTTTGGCCTTCCTGTTCTCCTCCTGTTCTCCCATTCTCAGGTCCCTGTACTTACTGTGACATTAACAGCTTATTAAAAGGAATAGACTTTTGATTTGCCAATCAAACGGTGCACATAATTAAACTACTTGTACAACTGTAACTTACTCCTCATGGTCAGATTCCACCAGCTTCCCAATGACAGCATCACGTGCTGGTACAAACACTTCACACCTTCCCCAAGCAATGGAGGACTCCAACAGATGAGCTGATCCCACCCCGACTTCCCGAGGGTGGGAAAACAGAGCCTCTGCCATGAGCTGCTCAAAACAAACAGCATCTTCGTAGTTGTTCAGAACTTAACACATTCTTGAGCATGCACACAACAGCTAAAGCTCGAAAGAGGAAAGAACCACCTTGTTAACGTGCTTAACTGGAATAGGAATTGGATATCCAAGTACCCAGAATGCTTTGAAAATTTCATCCCTAGGGCAAAGTGTGGTTCTAACTTCATTTCTGTTTCCATTCATTCTCTCCCAGTATTTTTACCGCTGCCCAAATAACCTCATGTTCATGCATTCTTCTGAAACTCAGCTTCATGCCTGTTACACTGACAATGCTTAAAATGGAAATAGCGCTGATTTAAGCTGTCAAATCCCCTCACTTCTCAACTGTTCTCCTGAAATCACATTCCCCAGCTATGCAAAGTATTTGGGGAGAAGAAAACAAAACCCAAACCAAACACAGAAGAAAAGCTTTCTTCCCATTTCTAAGGCACATAACACCAAGTAAAACCAACTATTGAGTAATAAAAGTGTCATGTGGTCTTTGAAGATCAGCTCAGTTAAGAGCTCTTGCCTCTTTCAAGAACATTCCCATCTATTGCAACCTGGTTCAACCCAAAGCTTGGTCAGACTCAGGAATCTTCAGTTCAGGATGGGACCGAAATTTCCCACCAAGGGGCTCCAGCATTAGTATCTACTGAAATAAAGGGGGTGTCCCCACTTCTCCCACAGGTGACAGGCCCAGGGTCTCTGTAGCCAGACGAGGCTCCCCCCAGGTCACCGCACTCCTCGTGCGTTTCACAAACACGAAGTCTAATGACGTGGAGTCCGGCTCCACCCAAGAGCACGGCCAGAAGTCCTGGAATGTCTATTTGGTTTCAAGTGTGAACAAAAGATTAGATTCTGGGAGACTTCACCAATTAGTTCTGCAATTTCCATCATTGTGTCAAACCTGCTCAGGTGAGACTCAGGTGGCAGTGCTTAGTGTACCAGGAACCAGGTCACTGTCACACCTTCTGCTGTTTTCACAGGTAGTGGTGCAGAAGTGGGAAACTAAGAATACCAGTGCAGAAACAAGTGGTGAAAAAAAAGAGTATGCTGAACATTCAGGTGCTAATAACAGAAAAAACAAAGCCTTTATATTTAGCAGGTTGCTCCTATAATTCTAACCCAGCAACATAATAAAGGACCCATGATCCTTAATCATTGACAATATCTGAAGACTTTCTACTGCTTCACTCTCCAGGGAGTTTGATTCTGTATCCTCCCAAAATGACTTGTTTATCCTCTGTCCTAAAAACATAAGTAGGAATACGGGAATTAAACACCAATTTTCACCTCTGGTTCATACCTTCTCCTCCCACATCCTTCTTTTTAAACACTCTCACCCATTTCCGTAGGCAAAAAGGAAATAAAAGGAAGATCAAGAACACGTTACAGCGTTCAAATTCTAAATTACTTTTTCAGATTCCATGGTTTAACAACTCCAAATTAGAAAAATAATTAACAAGATGAGACCTTCATAGGCTCAGCTAAGTCCCGTGTGACACTATAGTGCTAGCAGAATACAACAGAATTCAGATCACAGATCCTCGGAGACCTACAATAAAGCTACACGCAAATGTTAACAGTCTTCAGGCAAATTCATAATGAAAGAAAATGCATCAAGTACAGGCCACCACTGCAAGAGCCTTCCAGAAAGCAGAGATGAGGAGAAAATACGAAAGCACTTCAGCATCTGTTGACTCAGCCACTACTGATGAGACAACTTCCCACACAAAACTTGTCAGCTGTAGTCAGAGAAATCCTCAGCTTATGGTAACTAAACAAACATCTGTGTTTACACGTGTTAAGTATGAAATGGAGTACAGGACACTAACCTTTTGCTTCACACAGCACGGACAAGGAGGACTGATTGCACCATGGAAGGCATCTCGATGGGACAGAGACATCATCTCTTTTTGGTTTACAGCGAACTGGTGCTGTGGCTTTACCGGTTGGTTTATGAACCTACCCTTCCATTACCCCTGTATATCCGGTTCTCTCTCACAAAACTATATATGAACACATGCATTTTTCATGTGGATCTTCTGTTCAACCAAGCATTTGATTTTACTCTTAGAGTTCTGACCTTTCACCTTAAACACGCATATTTCCACTCAAGCTGAATAATAAATACCTGGGGGGGAACCCAAAATCAGTCTTATTTTCCCACCTCTATTTTCCCTTCATGGCTGTTCCTTAAACTCATCTTTCTGTAAAGGCCAAAAGGTTTTTAACGACTTTTTTCTCTCTTCTGATTCACCTTAAAACTTGACCTGGGCAACAGAAAATTGAAAGAAAAAATAAGGTTCTTTACTGAACCATTAAGCAACTGAGTGCATTTTAAACTTGGGGGTGGGCGCCCAGAAATCAAGAGCAGAAACAGACTACATCGTGTTGAAATATCTTTTATGTTGCTAGATAAACTCACCTCTAATTGTCCTACTTGTTCCAAAAAACATTATCAATTAAGCAGTTTCTTGTCTATATTTCAGCCTTTAAACCCTTTCTCTCTTCAACACTTTGCTGACGTTGTAAAGCAAAATAAGTTCTAATATTTGGGCCAATTTTAATTTGGATTTAAAATAATGTTGCCACAGTATAATAGCAAGGCCCTTTGCACAGCAAAGGGGAGCAACAGGGAGTAACCTTCTTAATTGATTCGGACACCAGGCATAGTCATCCCCACCCAGAAAACCACCTTCCACAAACTCAAGAGTGACCCCTCCTGCTAATTAAGCAGAAGTGCTGTCTCACAGGCAGGTTTCGGCCATACCCTAATCCTACCTTCACAGAAACCTGGCTGAAGTCAAACAAAAAGGTCTCCTGAAAAAAAGCCACCCAAGCCTATGGCGCAGGAGCCAGCACCTGGAGAGCAAAACAAAGTGCTGCAGCCGCAGCGAGGCAAGGCCAGTTCTGGGAGTACAACCAGATCCCGAGGGCTGACAGGGAACAAATTAAATTGCAATACCTAACAAGAAGGCCCCACCTCCAGGAAAGCTCCATTGGGACATCCCCCAGTAATGAAAATGCTGAACTTCCAGTGTGGCTTATGATCTTGTAGCAGAGAGTGTTGCACACCACAGGACCCTAAGTGCCACAGAGGGTAGCGGGAGCAGAACTAACTGCAGTGCAAAGCCCACTGGAGAGCTTTGAAAGGGGAGATGGGGGGGGAGAGCAACTCCATCAGCAGCAGCACAGAGCATCAAGTTGGCACCAAGAGCCCCTCTGCCAGCTGGGCAGGTCAGGAGGAGAACGGCCTGAGAACTCACCCTGGTGACCCACTGTCACACCTACTATGGGAGCCTCGCACAGCCTGACACATGGCTCACGGGAAGATGCCGCCCTGTGTGAGTACAACCAGTGTCACCAACTGCCAAGTCGTTCACACACACGCACTCTCAATGTCTCGTCCTCTCTGCTGACAGCTTAAACCATGAACTGAAACTGCTCCTTCCTGCAGCCTCTGAGTCACTGCTGCCACTCGGCCACGGGGACAGGAGCGGTGGAGCTCCAAGGGAGCAGGTTTTCCTGCAAGAAACCTCCTGGTCTTGGCTCCAGGGGCTAGAGCTCAGGCCTGTCAGGCCCCCAGACCATCCACCTCTGCCATCCTGGTGTCAAATCAGGCCTTCTCCTCCCTCTTGGCTTGTTGTATCCTACAAAGGATGTGGTAAAGCAGAACTTGTGGTGCCTCTATAGCAACAGGGCAAGTAAGAGCGCTAACACAGCAGCCAGGAAGGAAGGTGTGAGAGAGGATGTGGTTGCTTGTGCTGCAGCAGCTTAAAAAGATGCTACCAGAGGTAAGACAACAGAGAGGAATGGTTAATTCTGGGGAGTGGGAAGGCAGGAGGATGTGAACAGCTCAGCTGGAGCAGGACAGAGCTGATGAGCAATAGGTGATTGAAAGAAACAGCAACTGAATCAAAGGATACTGACTGGATAGACAAAATCAGTCAGGCAAAAGGCCAACGAGAAGCCTGATTGTCCTGGAACAGAGGAGATTCTGACGTGAAGTTATGTAGATTCCACACCACAGGTGGCACGTGTGGAAAAATCCAAGTCTGTCTAGTATTATATACGTGTGTTCCATCTTCATCTAAACAATTACCTGAAAAGGCCATACAGAGGCCTTAGAGACTTGAGACGGGTCATCTTCCCGTATCAGTGAGAGACGCCACTAAGAAAGATGTTAAATTTCAAGAGGAAACGTGCATCTTAGAGGTGTTAAAATTTCATGCTCTTGAAAGTGATCATTATAGTTTTCTTTGAATAAGGAAAAAGTTAAGGCTCAAAAAGCATTGCTCACATGGTCCAAGGACACTTCTCATAGAGGGCCATGTGGCAGCAGCAATTCGTTTCCTTCAAATAAGTTTATACATTTTGAGGTTTGAGGCACTGCACGACTTGGCCACAATGAAAACCATCTGTCATAAGCAGACCATTCAGAAATGAACCCTTCGTTTTGAGCACAGAATTCTGCCTATAAAATACACGCAAGAAACCCCAGAATGGGACACAGTTTTGTTTCAAAATACCCTAATAATGTGCAAATTACAACCCAGGATATAAGAAAGCTCTTAAAGAGCAAGATAATGAGAGGAACCTCAATTAATGCCAGATGTAAGGTCAGAAATACCAACTATTTTTATTGAAGAACTGAGTCCATTTCAGCCTTTCTCTGTACATGTTCAGCTACTGAACCTGAAGACAAACACACACATGCTTCTCTTTTTGGTGACTCTAGTGCAATTCAACTGATTTAAGTGTACTTATGGCTACTAGCTATGGAGATATAGAGCAGAGTCTAGACTTTAAAATCCAGACTCATTAGATAAACAAAAGCTAAACAAGGCTCATGACTACGAAAATCTACTAGGCCCCAGAGAGATGATGCATCTCTACCATTAGCATTAATGATACCAGC
This sequence comes from Nycticryphes semicollaris, assembly GCA_013400055.1. Taxonomy (NCBI): domain Eukaryota; kingdom Metazoa; phylum Chordata; class Aves; order Charadriiformes; family Rostratulidae; genus Nycticryphes; species Nycticryphes semicollaris. The sequence goes on along the minus strand of VXBJ01000184.1, from coordinate 91,535 downwards.
AAAACTCATTTAAAACAGAAAGAAACAAAGCAAAGAAACGCTAACTTCTTCCTTCTGCTCCTCCTGAGGGAATAGGGCTGGGACAAGGATTTGGGTTGTGCTGACAATATCCAGAGCTGCAGACTGAAAGCTGCACGGACCCACAGGGATTCACTGTTCTGTTTTGCGTGTTATAAACAAGAGCTTTGAAAATGAGCAGATTCTGGTGTGTATCGCTCTGCTGCTGGGATGGGATAAATCATGAGCTGCAGCAGAGCTCCAGATCGGAGCTGCCTCCCTCAGGAGTTGCAGCGTGGTAACGATGCTAAATATATGCTGCTGTTGTTCTTCCAGGAAGATTTTTCAGTTGACAGTGTTGCAACTTCTCACTGTTCCCCAACACCATCCCACTTCCCTGATTTAATACACACCCATTCTTTTACTCGGAAATAATCTGAACAAATGCAATTTTAAAACTAATTCCCAGTAAATCTTTTGGTCCCTGGCTACATCTCTGGATTAACTGTTGACTGCTTTTCATCCTTTTTTTTTTTCCCCTTCTATTCTGCGAAGCTCTCCCTTAATAATACCAGCTGTTAAAACAAAGATCAACAAGATCTCTTACCCACACGGTTTCCCCTTTGGGCAGCTGTGTACTAATTATTAAAAATGAACCATACAGTGTTCCTACTTACAGCACGGAGAACTACAATAGAAAAGCAAACAAGCCTGCTGAGCCATTTAAAAATCACACACACACACACAAAGACAATTCTGCCCTCTTATCCAAAACCATACTCAATTGCAGTAGTACAATCCTATCCACAAGAACAATACCTCAAGCTGTAGTAGTCTGTGGGAATGTATTTTGTGGAAACTTGTTGTCCAACTTCTTCATAAAGTAAAGCCATCCTGGATTCATCACGGAAAACATCCCAAGTTGTTCTACACATCCCTGAAATGCCCAATTTTGTCATTAATAAACTTTTTCAAACATGATGCTGCTCTAAGCACAGAGCTGCAGTTTAAGAACTCTGGAATTAAAACCCTGTTCTGTTGAATTCTTTGGAAGTAGAATATTTGGGTGAGGGGCATTTTATTTCATCATCAGTTTAAAAATAAAAACAAAAATCAGTGAGGTTGTTAAACTTTGCAAAATAAGAACCCTTGATCTCCCTCTCTCTAGATTGAGCCCATATGGGCTACATTTGGGAAGAAAAAAAAGAAAAAGGAAAGAAAAAACCACCACAAACCAAGGGCTTCACCAGGTATGTCTGGTATTCTCAATAGCAGAACTTCTGATCTTCTAATCTCCATTAAATAAATCACCTGTCTGGTGTAGAATTGGGTACGTGTGCGAGTTGCTTTTCTACACAGATGCTAATGCAAAGGTGTATTTCTTTATTAAACAGTCTTTCCTTCTCCGTCTCGTTTTTGCTGCCTCTTCTGGCTGTGAAGCAGCCTGAGAGCAGACTGACAAACCCCACTGCAGGTACAGGGTCCTCACGGGATGTTTGTGCAAATACCATAGAAGTCACAGTAGTTCTGCTTAGCTGGAGGCTGCCTCCTAGAACCATTGGAGCAATGGCAATTCCTAGGGTCAAAAAATGATCACCACCCCCAAGCATGTCCAGGGCTCTTCCCTAAAATTCAAATCAAGAGTAAAAATCCATAAACACTGTTCCCTCCTCTTTTTTTCCAAATTAAATGGAATCAACAGCTGAAAAAGATTAAAGTACTCATTTGCTGACGGGGTTCAAAAAGTATTTAATATCTCAAATACCATGACATTACAAACACAGTCCTAGATTTTCCAAGGGCCACTTCACACTCAGCACCAAGATTACTCCTACGCCTGAAGTATTTCTATCTGCTCTTACATTCCATCTTTTAACTCAGAAATTAGATTTGGTGCTTCTGCTCCCATCCAAGAAATAAAAGTTTTGAAACAAGAGACTTCTCAGAGAGATATATACTGTTCAGGACATCTAATGCAACAGATGAAACAACAGTGTGGTTTGGAGTATGCAGCATTTTAAGTATCTGCAAAGCTAGGCATAAATTCAACTTAAATTTTAAACACAAATTTGATCACTTCAATGTTTATTAACAAACTCTGTTCAAAGTGCATTTCATAATTCAGTGTTATCCACTCATACTCTCCACTCTGTGGAGCAGAGTCAAGCAACACTGGCAAAAAAAAATAGATTAGCTCTGGAACTAGGCCAGAAATAGAGAACAAGCACAGAGCTGAAGAAAAGCTGAAGAGACACTATTCCTGAAATCCAGCTATTGGGGTTTGTCACAAAACTTTATTACAATAATACTCAGCTCTCCCTACAGCAATGAAAATGGCAACCAAGACACCTTCACCTACCAGACTGCCAAATATTTTCCTACTGCCTATTACCGTTCTCATCTCAGCTTTTCAGGACATAAATGCTTCAGAAAAGGGACTGACCCTGCTGCATTCACACACTCTCCAGAACTTCCTACAGTCAGGCCCTTTGTCTTGATTTTGACAACAGTGTTTCAGAGGGATCCCACTTGCATAAAACATTCAAGCTTCAGACTGAATCTTGCCGTGCCTCTTCTCCCCAGAAGACAAGACCACCTCTACGGCCATAGAATTGATCTAATCTACAATTAACAAACTAAAATATGGTTAAATCAAAACTATTGTGGCATCTGTACTACTGACATGTCTTGATCAGGATCAGAAACACCGCCTTTGCATCAAAGCCTATACATTGTGCTGTCAATAAACATGGATTCTCTGACAACTGAAGTTTCTTTTCCATTGGAGCGAGAGAGCATATATTCATATTCTCACATGTTCAGTTCAATTCCATTTCCTACAAGTTCATCCTTAGGTAACAACTCCCATTAATTATAGCATGAACCCATGTGAAATCAAAGTTTAAATCAAAGGAAAAGTAATCACATTTCCCTTAGCCAAATAATCACTGTATAAAGCCCCTCTGAGACTCCACCAGGTCTCCCCTCTCCTCCCAACAGAAGCCTCTCTCAGTTCTCAGTAATAAGATCGCAGCAAAAATAAATGAATGCATCAAAGTAGGTGGAATAAAGAAGGGAAAATATTGTGCAAAATGCTGACCCGCCAGAAATACACAAAGCATTTGTTCAGTACTGACAACGAATAATTTGATCTGAGGCAAATTACCAAACAAACATCAATTAAATGACATGCTGGAATAACAAGAGAAAGTTCTCCCACACACATTGCAGGTTTGCAGACGCGGTAGAGCAGCACAAGCACAGCCAGGCACAACGCTCCCTGGATTATGATGGAGCTGTGATGATCCCAGCTCCTCACTCAAGGATACTTGGGATTCTCCCTGAGACATGAGGTGATTACAAGCATCCAGGGAAGAAAAAAACCCAAAAAAAAACCCCAAAAAACCAACACACAAACAAATTTAACTCCATCACACTAAACATTCATACAAGAATAGAGAGATTGTGTGTCACTGAGCTTTGTAAATTGGGAAGAAATAATCAGTTCCACACCTTATAAACATACAGAACTAGAGTTCTATAACACAATGAAATGTGTGGATGGTAGAGATTGAGTGTCCACAGACCTCATCAGAGCACATTTGAAGCAAGTTGTAGCAGCAGCAAAGATCTAACAGCAGCCCCCTTGTGCCAAGGGCTATCTCGCCACCCAACAGGTCTGGAGCAAGGACCACCACAGAGAAGTCAGAGATACGTGGGGAACCACAGTGCAGCGAGCAAGGACAGAGTGGTTTGCTGACTGTCCCACAAAGATGCTGCAGTGAGGCCACGCGCTGAGCCCCAAGGGACAAAGCTCAAGTTCAGTGTGCTAACCATGCTGTGCTGACCAAGATAACCTAAAATTACAGTTTCTAGAACTAGGACATCTGCTGAGTGTACAAGACTCCCAGTGCGGTTCCCTACAAAGCCTCCAGCATCTCAAAGTAAAATAGTCAGGATATTTTATGGAAACAAATCAACAATTACACTTCCTTTTGACCAGTAGGACTTGGAAACCTAAGCATTAGGTAGTAAATAATTTTTTTGCCATCCTGAGCAAGAAAAGTGACATTCCTCTGATCCTTTCAAGTTAGGACTGCTTCCTCCAACGAGGATATTCTGCCCATCAGCTGGACAGGTGAGTCTGGCTGAGCAACAGGGGTAATTCAGTTTCCTTGTGACAACAACCTCATGTCCTTAGGTTCCAGCAAAACCACGTATTTTAGACCTCATGCTATTAACAACGAGGCTAGCACCATGATATAGACTTCAGGCCTTCACAACGCTTCAATAAACATGTATCCTCACAACCCTAATGGGAATTACAACAGTCATCTTCTATTAATCTAATTTTTAGACGCAGTCATGAAGTAAAGCACTACCCAATTTAAAACAGTGCTTATTGGAGTTAAGATTAAAAGCCACATGTATGTCACAACAGTCTGATCACTTCCTTCTGCCCATCCCACGTTCTTGTCCCATGCATTTGCCTAAATCCATTGTCACTGAAACAAGGGACAGCACTTAAGGTCTGGGTGGTTTTGGTGGTTTTTTTTCCCCCGCTCTTAAATACGCAGCTGCAATAGCTTTATATTCCATTCCCAGTTCAGAACATCGAATGGGTACCAGTTCATAAACCTGAGACAGAAGTTGTGCTGCAGCAGGTACTGACATTACCCATTCAGGCAACTGTCACTAAAAAGTTTGGGTTCAATCTCTGAATAAAAGCATCCACTATAAAATCTTAAAGACAGACTGCCAAAGGTTGATATTTTTCCAAGTTTTAAACCCCATCCATAACCCTCTTCGCCAAGAGCTGCCAGACAGAATACTGTTGGGGGTGGGGAGTGCTGGTTTACTGCACAAAAAGTGTCGTATCAGTTCAACTCTGGCATTTATATACCAACTTACAAGCTTAAGACAGGAGCGGAAAAGTACACGTGAAAAAACCCAGGTTGACTGCATCCATCCTCATTAAAATCCCAAAACCACATCATGTTAGTTGACCTAACTGTAAAAGCAACTGGAGTTTTTTCAACTCCAGTCTCCATCGAGATTAAGTGCATCTCAAAATACTCAATAAATGTACCCACTGGCATTGGCACCGAGATAAAAGCACAAGCAGGAGCTTTGTGTAATAATGAGCTGTACAGTAAAACCTAGAGAACAATTAAAATCCAAGACAATGAATACTACCATGAAAAGATTCTTACTAACTTTGCTAAGGCCACGCCACACAACATTTTTCAAATACAGATCTCCAAATTCCTTATAAAGCTGGTAAGGCTAGGGCAAGCAGGCAAGAATTTTAAACGCTCTTTTAAGAAGTTTAGAGCCAACAAAGCTCCTGGTATTTTAGCGACATTGCAGGCTCTTGTAACACTGCAGGCATTTAGAAGTGCTAGCAAATTAAAATGCTGCACCAACTCATTCGGTGAACAATCTCATTCAGATCTTAAGCTGCTTGTCCTGTGTTCTGAATGTGCCACCAGGCTGAAAAAATCTGAGGCACCGAAGATATTTTCTGAAAGGGTGCTACAGTTTTTAAAGCGTAAAGCTGCTTGCTGTACTTTGGACTGATTGCTGGGACAGCAATAAAAAGCATTCTGTCTTGAATGCAAATGAAAAACCATGATCACCACACCACATAAATGATGACATTATTAGTTAAAGGACTAACACAAACTGTGGTTCAATGTTGTTAAAAATCTTCCTATTAGAAGCGATGGAGAGCTGCTGGTTCAGTTCCGAGATGGTATTATGGCACAGAGCACACAGAATGAAGTTTTGTGAATAAAACTACAGATATGTGATCCTGATTTCCACCCTTCTCACGTTCCTGGAAGATCCAGCAGAAGGCTACCACAACAGCAACAAAAAATAAACAGAGGGAAGGCTTACATTATAATGTGCTGCTTGTGTTTTCCTGTCACAGCAATAACAAATCAGGAAGCATCAAAAGAGGATGGCAAGCACAGTGTTGCTCTTTTCTAGCACTACTGTGGGAGGAAATCTAACAAATATTTGCTTTAAGTCCACAAAGTAGTAGAATCCCCAGCTCCATAGGTCTATTAGGAATAATAAACAGTGGCCACAAATGACATGCAAATCTGTTACAAATTCACTTTTTCCGTAAGCCTGCCATTCAAAATAAGCAGCTGATAACAGAGCAATACCAACGGATACAGCCCGTTCACGTACAAAACCACCGCAAACTGCTCAAGGAGAACAGCATCTCGCAAGAGAACCATCAATTTAGGTCAGCTGGTAGCTGTGCTGTTCCAGCAG
>VXBJ01000184.1:57460-84596 GCA_013400055.1 Nycticryphes semicollaris | reverse complement strand
TAAATAACAAAAATAAGCAACATAACTCTTTAAGGAACACACTTATTAAACCAGCAGACATTTAAGTGCTACACTGAGAAGCACTCCTCAAAAAGTCCTGCTAGATGCATTAAGTCATTACTGGCATGAGAGGGTATTTAGGGCATTTAGTTTCAAAGCAGATGACATTAAAGGCAAAGTTCTCATTTTTTTGGGTAAGAGATATTGACTTTGGTNAGTGTTGCTCTTTTCTAGCACTACTGTGGGAGGAAATCTAACAAATATTTGCTTTAAGTCCACAAAGTAGTAGAATCCCCAGCTCCATAGGTCTATTAGGAATAATAAACAGTGGCCACAAATGACATGCAAATCTGTTACAAATTCACTTTTTCCGTAAGCCTGCCATTCAAAATAAGCAGCTGATAACAGAGCAATACCAACGGATACAGCCCGTTCACGTACAAAACCACCGCAAACTGCTCAAGAGGAGAACAGCATCTCGCAAGAGAACCATAAATTTAGGTCAGCTGGTAGCTGTGCTGTTCCAGCAGCTCAAGAGGAAACAACGTGACACACAGAACAAGATGTCGGTCACTTGGGCTCACAAGAGAAAAATTACAGCCCACTTTCAAGTATTCCTTCTGCACACTTGCTTCAACTGGAAGAGCCTACACACTGAAAGGTGGAGACCAGCTCATCCCACTCGGGAAACAGAAACCTTTCTGCAACATCCAAATGTGTATTCACAGTGACAGGGCCTACGAAGAGATGAAGCTGTTTTCTCCAGACCATTATTATTGAGCAGGGCCATTTAGGGCATCTCACAACTACATCTTTAAGGAGTAAGTAATTAACTCCTTAGATGAAAAGAAAACACACACACATTCCATCCTCTCTTTATCAGGGATGCGTGAGTATCACCCCTGCACAGTTCAAAAGTCTCGACTGGGAGGGTTTTAAGCAGATGCCATTAAGTATTGATGTTGTTGTATTTCATTTTTTGCCTATTTATTTGAAGGCAATTAATTGGCACATTGGAAAAATAATTCTTTGAAATGTGGCTGTCAGACATGCAGACTGCTGACAGCATTCGGTGAACACTGCAATTCTAGCACAGAGGATCTATTTTAGGTATCTATCAGCATACTCTATTGATTCTCAGTGTAAGAAGATAGAATAAAATAGATACTATTTTACTTTGCAAGTCTGTTGGTACAGTAACTACTCAGTAGTTTACAATTTCACAACACACAAGAACTTTCGTAACAGCTGTGGGTGCAAGATAAATTATTATCTTTTTCCCAAGACCCGAAGAGTTACGAATGCAATGGGAGAGGTTTCAAACCTGTGCAAGGATTTCCAGGTCCTTGAGTGACACGTGCTCCATCCTTCCCATCTTGCTGGTCTTTAACTCCTGTTACACAACGGGCATGACAGGGCCCATCTATGCCTGGATTGCACAAGGCCTACCTGTCCCAATGGGGATGGGATCTCCAGCAACAGCTGCTATGGCAACTTGTTACAGTTAATCAGAAACATTAAAAAAAAAAAGTCTTGTCAATCTATTAAAATACCAAGGTACTATCAGGAAGCCTCCTTCCAGTGCTCTGCAGCACGAGACTCAGAGATCACCGTCTGCTGCTCCTGTGACACTTGGACCTACAGGAAACCTTCCTTCACAAACACACCACCTCTTGTGTTGGCAGTCAGGCCTGCAAGAGGTTAATCACACCACACTTTAGGGGGCATGTTGGAAATACATGTTGCAAATTCTAAAGTACGTGGTGAGGAGTTACTTTTAGGAGTGATCCAAGAGAGACAAGAAAGAACCGTGCCTTCGAGAATAAATAATCTACTTGTGGAAATGAAGATGTGTGGTGGCACAGTGGAAGATAACGGGATATTAACAAAGTTACTTGTCCTGCTACAGAACATAAGAGAACATTAACTCTACCAGAGCTCAAGACTAAAGGCGTCCTGCATGTTTTGGAGAGAAATTTCCTTGTTGGGATACTAGAGACACAAGTGCTTTAGAAAAAACACATGCCTGAAATGCAGTGAAGGTTCAGAACGTGGCCCTGCCTTGTACAGACACTGATGCAAACAGAGTGACAGATGTTCAGAGAGCAGAGTCAGCATTATTAAATTAAGCACAATGATCTAAATTTCTTATTAACTCCAAAAAAGAAAAAAAAGCTGAAAACATAATGCAGACACAATGGATGCATCAGCAAAAAGCCCAGGGCTCCAGCTCTTACATCTGCACTGAAATAATTGAAATTGCTCATAAAAGGTAAGGGCTGAAGAAAAAGATTCAGTCTTTAAGATGGGATTTAGATGAACAATGGTACAAAAGACAAGCAATTTCTAAAATACCAGATACACTGTAGCCTGAGCAACATTTTACACCACTGCAAATGCTTTGTGAGGCAAAGCTTATCATAAGGGCTTCATGTTAGAGGTAATAGTGGTGGCAAGGTTAAAGTAAATCTCATGAGTTTATCCTCTAAAATTAAAAGGCTGTAGCTTAAGGAAAAACAAGAAATTTCCCTACAGATAAAATCCCCAAAGTTACATGAACTTTTCATATCTTTGCTTTCTTGTTACCTTTGTAATTCCTATTCCATTATAAATGTCTGTCTAGGCTGAAGAAAACCACACAGTTTACCAATTTTAAATCAGGTATTTCAAAACACAGATGTTAACATATATTAATTTATACAACACTAATTAACATTTTATCTAGGGACAAGATGATAAAAAAAAAAAAAACACCACTCCCTGTTCTATTCTCTATTTAATGTGAATACCAAATGGATTCTGCGAAACTGCTGGCACAACACGACCAAGGATGATGCCCAAAGCTCACGGTGGTCCCAGCAACTCCGATCTCAACATACATTTGCTCCTCCTGACAGAGTCTACCAGTCCCTTGGCAATCCACACCAACCTCCGCTATTAGCAGTAACGATGTGCCAGCCTTCCTTCTCTTCCCCTTTTGCTCTTCCTTGTATCTACACTTGGCTTACTTCATTGCTGCTCCTCTGTCTCTTGGATTAAAGAGCACTCAAACACAGAAGAAATGCCTTTGTTTGAAGAAGAACAAACAGGCACCTCCCGTCCAACCTTTGACTTGGATGGATGAGAGCTACTGATCTTCATGCAGCAACTGGAGCTTCTGGGCACTGTTCCCTGAACGTCCCATGACTCCCCAACTATTTTATAACACAAAGATAGGCCATTTGCTCCATGAGCAGTTAAATCATCCAAAAGATATGAAAGAGGATATTGACTTGAATCTACTAGGTGTTTTATCTGCCAAGAAGGAAAGCAAGTGTGGCCTCTGAACCAGACTGATACAGAGGAGGAGAAAAGAGGAAAACAATGTACACCTATGTACATGCAGGGGAGGGGAAGAGAGAGAATTTTTCCTAATTTAACAAAAACTACCCCTCCCACAGCAAGGACAACAAGGTCATTCGGTTGCTCTTCAGTTGTCATTAAGACAATACCTTCTATTTAAAATAGTCTTTGGAAGCTACAACTCTGGTCCAAAGGTTGACTGAAATGCCTACTTGCCCTCAACCACAGAAGTGAAAATAAAGAACTTATTTTTCACAAACCTTAAAGTTTAAGCCCATCTCCCCATGCAGTGGGGTTTTGGCTGCTAACACAAATACGTGGCCCATGAATGAGTGGGACCAAGGAAGTTTATTTTATGGTAGAGCACTTTGACAAAGCACTTGCCAACTTCTACCAGGGACATTCACTGTCGCCACAGACATTATTAACAAAGAATCACTCAGCTTTTACAGAGTCCTCAGGCCTTCTGGGTAAATTTGTTCCCTTATGGGAAGGATTCCAGCATTCTCCAAAAGGAATATTACAGCATACCTGACTAAAAGAACTAAGAGCAAGACTGAGGAAACATCATGTGGTCTACCCCACCTTTTCTTTTGAGTATCCTGTGTACAAGTGACTTTCATAATGATTAGTAAAGCCTATCCCACAATGTCACTGGCACTTTATAGTTAACTCTTGCTTATGAGCATTTAATATACAGAACAAAGCTCAGTCACAATGTTTCATTCCTCACCCAAGTTAATGAAAGGATTTCCAGAAAAGCTGCAAGCAGCCATGATGTTTTTACCCTCAAGAATTTAATGCATAACTACAGACTTGTTAAATACACACAAGTAAACACAATCTTAAAATTGCACAAAGTTAAGATATAATACAATATGCATAAGAACCAACATTTCCTCAGTAGTGACTGTTGTTTAAAAAAAATTGTATTTCCTGGCCCTAAGATGTTTAATTCTACTAATTTGATGTTTGTGACCATATCTATTTTTGGAACAGCTGTGGAACACATACACAGAGGAGAGAGAAAAGTTATACGTGCAATGCCATGAATAGAGCTATGTAGTCCATGCATTTTTTCTTTTCTTCCCTAAGAGAATCTGAGCATTAAGCACTGCACCACATAGAGAAAATGTATTACAGTCCCCCTTTTTAAGGGTGATTTCTGCCTGTGGCTTTTTTCTTTCAGTTTCAGGTTCATCTTCCCATTATTTTCAAAATTCTCCTTATCCAAGAAAGCTTCCTTAAGTGCATTAGGGCTTACACATTAGTCCCAGACTGTTTAATTTAGCCCTAATACCTTGAGGAAGCTTCAAGATGGATTGTCGCTATTCTGATTAAGGAATCAATCTCACCCCCTGCTGAGAAAGTTAGATGAATGCCTTGCCCCCAGAGGGAAATCAATATTGCTCCACTGACCAGCAGCTTCCAAACACTGCATGCACTGATGTACCATGAATAAAGAAAAAAAGCACTTGAACCTTGAATTCTAAGTATAAAAAAAGTGTTCTGAATTTCCACTATTTTGACACTTTTTCACATGTTCAGCTCTTTGAGCGTGGATTCTTTTTACTACTCTGTCAATACTCCTCATATTTTGTTTCCAGAGATTAACCCACCAGCAAAGCAAGAGATGACTATGCCAGGCCAACAACGTACTCGACATCCAAGTCAATACCAATTTCTATAATCGTATCCATGAAACCCATACTTATCATATAAAATAAAATGTCTGCTCACCTTTGTGTGAATGGAGCGTGCTACTTCGTCATGCTGTTCCTAATCATCAGGTACTTCAACTCAACTGCTAATAACCAAGTGAAATATTTATATTTGTATTGACTTTTGTTAGCTGGAACAATTTAACACACTCCCACAGCCTTTAAATGTTGGCATTATGTTACACAAGCTTTCTGTTCAAAACTAAGCATTTTCAAAGAGCATCAACAACTATGCAGATCCAGTCTCCAATAATGCCTAAATGAGGTGCATGTTTCACAACAGCCCGTTTCTTGCAAAAATTGTCTTCTTTCAACAATTACAGCTTTCCTATTTCAAGACAGTTTCGCGTCAATCACTCTGAACCTCTGGAAAAGGAGCTTTCAACAATTTTGCACATAATACAAGTATAAGGATGACACAGACAAGAATCAGAGCAAAAGCCACAATCCAAAATGAGAAGCCAGCCCACAATTATCCAGAAGAGGAGCTGCAGAGGTGCTTTACAGGAAGGGATGCATGATGCTACCCTTCCAGGGTTGCTTCCTGGGCTACTTCATTGCATCTCAGAAGACTGCATGCAGCCACACAGCTAGAGAAACATGATTTTGACTTTAAATAGAGCTGGAACCTAACTATCCTCCCCCTCCCTTCCAAAAATAAGGCTGTAAATCCCCAGGGCACTGATTTAAATAGGAACAGAGTCACACATGTCATGTGATACGCCTTCTCATTACCTAAAGCCCAGGCTGGCACATTTGCTCAGCTTACAATTTCGGTTTTCAGGTAAAGCATGCGACAGTAATCTTTAAGCACCGAATGCTTTTATCACCCTGGGGAGGTTGGCTGTCCTTCAAGAAGATGCAGCCTTTCTGATGAGCTGATGACAGTATCTTTGAAACACAGTAAAGAAGCTACAAACCCACATATAAGCTACTGAAATTGCTTAGAGCTTTTTTGCACACCAAAAACTGGAGTAAAGCCCTTGTGCTACACAGTTTTTAGCTTTTACATGTTAAATGACTAACATATGCCAAAAGGTATCCTCTGTGAAACACAGGTGTTTCGCAACTTGAAAGAGTTTGAGGAAATAAAGGCTCTTGACCAGCACGTACAACCCTTTCCTCTGACCCTTTATTTTTAGGCCTTTCCAATGACAACACATGAGCAGAAGTGTCTGAGACTGTTACACTTGGGAGAGAGAGGCAGGAGAGATGAAAAAACTATTTATGTAGTGCTCTGTCGGAGTTCTCCTGGTTCATCCACTGCCAGTTTTTCTTTTACTACAGCAAAACCTTAGTTACACAGTCTTAATGAAAGCCACTCCTCTAAGACCCACATTTGACAGATCAACAGCTCTCAAGAGGGCAAGAAATATTTCCCTTCCCCGTTTAACTTTTGTTTGAGAAAACACACTTCCATTCACTCACTGCTACATGCCAATCATTTTTTTCTTTTGTAAATACAAGATAAATATGTTAAAGCTTTATCTCTGCAGAAGAGAAAGTATAATGCAGAGTGAAAAAATATTATCTAAATGCATTTTAAATCTATTTGCTAAACAATTCCTCAAGGCTTTCCACACAGAACGAGTGGATGAAAAATAGCAGTGTGCACACTCCTGGATAAAGCTTCCATTTGAAGTTGTGGTCAAATATTCTTCCACAGCGAGTAAAAATGCAAAATGCAGCCACAGAAATCAACATACATACATTCAAACCAGTAAGTCAACTCTACTTAAATATGGCATGGAAAAAGCCTCATAAAAATAGCAATGCTACAAAGGATGCATAAGAGTCCAACCCCGCTTTCCCCACATGCTCTTTATCCAAACTCTTTCCTTGGGTTTTTTTGTTTAAACTCCCCTTCTCCTCCTGAGCTCATTTCTGTTGTTTCCTTTGCTCAGTTCTGTAGGTTCTGTCCTTCTCCCCAAGTTCACTACCAGAACTGCCAACCTGAATTGTCTCTCCTCAAACGACCCCATTCCCATCAGCGTTGGCACTCCAATTGCAGGGACAGTCCCTGCACAAGCAGCTCCAAGTTTCTGTAACTAGATCCTAGTCTGATCTCTAGTCCTTCTTCCCCACAACACACCGTCTCTTGAGTCAGCTAGTTTCCTCTCTGACCACAGCACCTCTTCCCCCACTCCTCACCCTCAGGTGAGTACAACAAGAGAAGAACCAGTCCATAACAGAAGAAGAACCAGTTTGCTACCATCAAGGAGGCGTGAGTGGTCAGATGGACCTTTAGCATGACTCAGTACAGCCATGCCTTTCATCCCCTTTCCCTCCTAGCTGTAATCCGCTTTCTCCCAACTCACTGACCCACACTCTTCTTTAATACAGCCCAGACCCTCAGGTCTGGGAGCAGAGGAGGCAGCCTGGATCCACCCTGGCCTTGAGCAACCACGGCCTGGAGAGACCGGGACATGCTCCATTATTCTGGGGTGGACTGCATCATCTTCTCCCACAAAAACCCCTCCAAGGCCAAAACATACTCAGCACACACAACTTCTGAAGACTTCAGCTCTAATGTCTTCGCTGATCACTTGCAAAGTGGGGTTTTTTTTCCCCAAAGACTTACAAGTTTGCCTAATTTGGGCAGATTTTCTCAAGAACAGCACAAGGCATACCCCTGTTCAACAGCTATTGTCGGCCAATTTTCAAAACCTCCCTTCAACGAATGGAAGAGCCACAGCTTGCCAAAACTGAAGAGACATGTTTAGTATGTGCAAGTCACTGCCCTGGTAACAACTGAATAATCCTGATTAATCTGAAATAGAAAGAGTTAGAGGTAAAGGCAGAAAAAAAGAAAACAGCAGCTTAAGCACACTAACTTGGGGAAAAAAAGCAGCAGAAAATAACTGACTTTAACAGAAAGTGTTAAATAACCTTCACAAGAGCTACCAGCTCAGCCTGGAATATTGGCCAAGACAGAGAAAACCGTCCAAGGCACCCAATAAACTATTTCTCAGTGTTAATCAGAGCTGAGCATCAAAATCTCCAGTAAGGGAAAAAAGCAGTATTCTCAGTACCTTTGCAAGATGATCATTCTCCTGTCACAAGGGTAATATTCCTTTATCTGCCTATCTCAGGATCAGTCCAACACAAGTAACATTTTTGAACTATAAAATGAATAATTTATGAGAGAAATTGTACCTGCTGTTCACAGAGAAGTCTAAACACTACGAACTACCCTTCCCCTTCAGATACATAAACACAACTAGCAGTACTCACATCGGCATCGCTTTAAAAGGGTAGAATTTTATGATTTACTTTAAGAACATTTTAGGTACAAAGCAAAAGCACTTGAAAATACTGAACAAGAGACAGTCAAGTGACACAATTTATGTTATTTCAGATACAACAAGAAGACTAATAATCCATTCTAACATTTCCTCAGGATTAAGGACTGCCTGGATGACATGGTAGCTCATTGGGCACCATCCTTCTAAACCAGGCATTAATTCCTGAGAGACTCCCTTTCAAGTTTTATTGCTTCACTGGATTTCAGAGTGTGTCTAGGAGCTTGCTGCTGTTCTTTTGGTTGTTTTTCCAATTAGGTCGAGTTCTTCCCCAAATAAATTAAAGGCAGCATTGCAACAGAACATGCTTTCCAACACGCATGTCTGCTTCAGGACTCAGCAACGAACACCAGGCAATCAACATTTCATTCCAGCCCTCGGACTGCAATGCTCTGTGCTGGAAGTCATCTGGAAACCCCAGCTACACTTTGTCCATTTTTAGATGCAAAATAAAGCATTTCATTTAATAACACAAACAAAACTGAGCTAAAAGAAATTATTGATTGGGTTAATAAGGTTATACAGTCAACAGAGGCAAAGCAAGCATGTAGAGATTCCAAAGGGATCCAAATCACTCCTACTGTACCTACATGAGAAGACAGACTTTTAAACCATCATACTCTGTACATACGTAGATACATATATACAACATATATATTACTTTTCCCCATCTTGTATTTTAGTAAAAGACAAAGATTGCAACACATCAAGAGATAACAGTGTTTTTCCTCTCACCAATTTAACCATGTTACTGTTTAAAGAAGTGAAAGGGAAATGCAGAGTTTCTAGGTATTGAAGGAGGAAGAGAAGTTTCATCTGAAAAGTGTACAATTACACTGAAGGGGGAAGTTATTTTAAAATATTTACATGAACACTAAGGAAACTCTCAACAGAGCATTGAATTTTGACAGCTGGATTGGATTCAACATATAACCAATCTCAGAAGCATTATTTCTAATAAGATGAAAGTGAATTTCCAAAAATTCATTAACAAGTTACCTTTCCAGCAATCAACAAAGGCCATAATGTAAAGCATGTTATTATGTTACAGTGCAGCAATGGTTCCTACTCTTGATGTGGAGTACAGCTTTTGAAATTCTCCTTTAAAAGCATGTTTCACAACATGAGTAACACTAATGAGCTGCAAAGAGTCCAGAAAAACATCCTCTTGTGTTTGACTGCCTTCCCATATGGTTCAAGAAAGCGGGGGATCTTGAACAGCCACAATACAAATGTGAAGAGTCTGTGGCTGAAAGGAAAAAAACGATACTCTGCAGTCAAAAAAAGATCTTCTGCAGCACTGACTCACGTTGAAAGACCCTAATTTCCCCATTCTTTAATGAATGGGTAGGAAATTCAAGAATAGACCGGTGACAATATTATAGAAATCCTCTTTCTTAAAGCAAAGCAGAATTGTAAACAAAATTACTCAGACATTCATACACTGAAAACCCGGCAACACCTTCAGGTACCAGAAGGGAGTCTTTTTGCTCCCAGTGCCTGGAATTGAGGGGTGTATGCAGGGACCTCACATACAACCCCATTCACTGACTGACCAGCTCCCATGTGCAGCACAGAGCTCCCACACATCTCCAAGTTTAAAAATGAACTATGTTTAAACTAATGAAAAGGACTATGATAGGCAATAGTTTTAAAATGCACATCCTTACAGGCTGCAGCAGCCTGAACTACCATCCTGTGCTGTGCAAACACCAAGGTGTGCACTGCAGAATTACGATACCATGTAATGATTCAACTTCTATATGCAATTTCTGACTCAGTAATCTGCACATACAGGCTGACCACTTAAAGCAAGGAGTGATCCACTGTGAAATATGGAGACAATAATGTCAGACAATTTTGCTGCCTCAAAACTGTCCAAATAACTATGCAGAATACTCAGCTAATGAAAAGGGTATTCTGCTTTGAAGTGCCCATCTCCCGCACTCTGTATGCAGCTTTTACTGAGAGTCTTAGAACCAAGCAGAATTATTAATATGATGTATTTATTCCTGACCTCAGCTTCCTCCCCGTCCCGTCCCCCCCCAAGTCTCTCACTGTACTTGCTGCTTTTAGGGTCCCTTACTCAGGAATTGTGCTTTTGTGGATGAAATCCCAAGCTCTGAAATATACAGAAGTTTTAACAAGTTGCTAAATGGAAAACAAGAATTCTACTAAATGCAAAAAAGAAAGGATTCAGGGACAAGTCTGCCTCTAGGAGTTGCCTGAAAAACGACACATAAGTTACAACAATTCACAGCCAGTTTACAATAAAACATGGTTTTTCAGAAGAGCATTTGCTGTCAAAAAAGAGGATTTTTCTAAACTGCAAACAATTAACCCACCCACTTTTGA
Source organism: Nycticryphes semicollaris (assembly GCA_013400055.1). Taxonomy (NCBI): domain Eukaryota; kingdom Metazoa; phylum Chordata; class Aves; order Charadriiformes; family Rostratulidae; genus Nycticryphes; species Nycticryphes semicollaris. Next base: position 73,876 of record VXBJ01000184.1, on the reverse strand, counting down.
AGTCTCGGCCCATTACCTCGTATAATGGAAACTCTCAACTCAGAATCGGTTAATTTATGATTTCACAGGCAAGATTGAATACTTCAAATCTGTGCCCTTGACCCATGGGAAACCTGCTCCTTTTCCTCTCAGTCTTCCAGAGGTAACAGTTCACACCCAGACCCAAACAACTGGCAGGGGGTAGAGGATGTGAGAATGGGATGGGCGGGATGACAAACACACACAGATTTCTATTGTATGCAATCAACTGGAGCGGTGCACACAATAAAACTAATGCTGGCTTAAGAAAAGAGTCAATACCTCAAACCTAGATGCAGTTCTGCACATCCTCTTACAGGGAACAAGCCGACAAGAACAGAGACTTCACTGAAGATCACAATTGACTGCTGTGCCCAGATAACACCACCATGTAATGCCACCAAGGTCAAAATTACCTAGGTACTCCAGACAGTTTCTGAATGTGAGTCACCACTATATGCAACACCCATACATTATAAATACCACCGAAGAACAATACCGCATTCAAGCAAACTTAAGAAATGCAAGATTACAGCTGTTTAAACACAAATTCTGCTGATGAAATAGAGGCAAGGACAGAAAGAGGAAACGTTTTATCAGTTACAGATTGCTAGTGGGGCCTTCAAGTTGCGAGTTGCACCTATTTTTCACCGTCTTGACAATGAGGGTGTAGTAAAGAGAACGCAGCCTACAAGAATCCCATTTATTTTAATACTGTGAGTTAAGAAATTACTAAAAAATTACTATTATTGAACATAATATTTTTCTAAACCATAAAACGTTTAACAGCAATTCACGCTTATAAGTGGAATGAACTTTATAAGGCAAAAGTAACCATATCCACAAACTGTGTTTTTGCCATACCAAACCATCCTGGACAAACGAAAGGCAGTCCCCAAAGTGTCAGCCATGCGAGGAGTTGGCCAACAGAGCCCTTTGCATAAGGACTGCAAATTAAGTCCTTTGCAAATACAGAATATTCAACCTTCTCGCAGGTTGAAAGGACAGTGAGAGCTGTTCAACAGCCATCCCCAATTTCCACAAAGGTCAAAGAAAAAAATTGATTAATCACATTGCTCCCCAGTCGTTATTTAACCTTTACACTGAATATGGAAAAAAACCCACAACATCTGCACCTCCAAAACATTCATAACAAAACGATGAATCTTCCCACATTTAATCACTCCACCGTTTGCACTTGCCACGCTGTGTGACAGTGTTCTGGAAAGGTTTTCCCGGACCACTTAACCACAAATTTACACGTAGGTCCCCTAAACTACCCATCGTACCAAAACTCATCATCAAGAGAGTTCCTTCCCTTCAATATACCAACCACGCAGCCACAGCTTTCTCCACTCAAAAGACAAGGACTGAAGGGCTGAGGTTAGTTTTAGCGATGCGATTCCTACCACTTGCTTCAAGGGCTTCATACCACACAAAAGAACGCTGGTGGGGAGTGTAGCACACAGCAGCATTTTACCAGCTAAAGCACCCTTCAGAAGAGCTGTATGTGCTGTTCTCCACGTTCTTCCCCATTACCCAAGAGAGGGAAAGGCTGACAGAGACCCAAGTACGCTTCTACAGCCTATTGTCCCCAAAGCATAGCTGACTGAAGGTGCAAGCTGGATCTCTATACCAGTATGCATAATCTTTACTTAGCACTTACATTAGCTCAGTATTTAGGAAACATCGCCAATTTCAAGAATCAGACATGAAATAAGTATCTACTCTACCCTGCTACCTGCTAGCCCTTAAGGCTACTCTTGAACTGGGGTAAAAAACAAAATAGTTAAGTCCTGTGCCTGTACTTTGTCCTTCACTCATCGCTGTCTTCCTCCAGCTCCTCTACATACCAAGTACAACAGGCAGAAAGACTGTTGCAGGGGTTGGGTAGACTGACAAACTGAGCTCACACATAGGAAACTCACCCAGACACTGACAGGAGAGCTTCAGGTTTTGCTCTGTATCATCTGGGGCCTCCAAGCAATCCAGTGTTCTCATCATCCCAGGCACTTACCCTCATACTGAACTCTAATGCTGCATTACTACCTCTGATAATTCTGCTGGTTATGGGTCCATTTACACTCGTGGGGGCAATCTTAAGATGAAAATCAGAAGTCTAGATTCAAATGAAACATCAATAGGAACTTTGCAATCGGATTTGCAAGCCAGAAGCACAGAATACGCTCACATCACAGCATGAAGCTAAAAGTCTGTCTTGGGAATAACCTACATGTTGCTGAAGGGATTTTATTGCTTCTGAAGTATGATGCTTTCTGCAACCAGTGCTTTTTTTTTCCCCAGGAATGAACAGAAATTCTACATAAATCCATGCACATTAACATTCTACGCACTCTAAGAAGCAAGCTCAATTTTACATCCCCTTTGCTACATTTAAGGGGTGAATCATGAACATGCATCCAGTCTGGCAGAACAGCACATCAGAGATAAAGGGTGCAAGCCAAGCCTGATCAAGTAACACTAATTTTTCTAGCAAATCTGAAATTTCTAAACTACAGGTGAAAACGTTTGTTACTGCCTCAGCTTTCAGATCAACAGCTGTATCTAATTATGTACCAGTCACATGGCAAAACAGGCATTTGTTGCTTGCAACACCAGCTCCAAAATACCCATTCCCCGACTCCTTAAAACAAATACAAGTTCTAAGGTAAATGGAAATTTAATTTTGTTAAAAAAACACACATGCCATGATCAACAAAACGAAGCAACATACATTAAATACAGGTTTTTTGTGTGGTTTCCTTTCCTAGTGAAAGGAATAACATGGAGAGAAGAAATCAGTGTTTTGGCCTAAGTACCCAAAGCATTGGAAACCAATGTGTTTTCAAAGCTCTGCCCAATAAAGCAACTCCTGCCAATTTTGTGTCTAGAATCATTTAATCTGTTGGTCCAACCCTTTTCCTCAGTAACCTGCTTTGCTTCCCAAAGTACTACATTGTAGACATGAAAAAATAACACTTTGATGCCGCTGAAGGCAGTAATTTCACCAATAATTTCATCAAGGGTGGGCGGAGGGGAGGAGATACAAAGATGGTCTGTAACTGTTACAGAAGACGAAAATATAACTTCATATACACCTGCCAAGATTACTTAAACAGAAAAAACTATTATAAGCTCTACTCTACTACTACTGTTCTTGTGCAGAAACACCTCGGTATCACTTGCACACTTTTTAAGAATTCAAGAATAACTACATCCATCTTGACATTTCAGAATTTAGTTTTCCCATTCCAAAGCTGTTATACTGACCCTTACTTTAATTCCACACAAACTATTTAATCTTCCCCCCAAAGCATCCAAGATGCAGAAAAAGAAGGCAACTACGGATCTCCCCATAAACATTCCCATGTAGCAGAGCTCTTCATGTACTGATGAATCAATATAGCATCACTACAACATTTCATCAGTATGTATCACCTCTCTTTCTCTGGAATACACAAACACACCACAATAACCTCTCAGTACGCATTTGCTCCCTAATATACTGTCTAGTTCTAACCAGATCCAGCCATAATGTGACTACAATGTCACAGCAAAATGCGATGCTTGCTTAGCTGTCTGCCAGAACAGGCATCCAGAAACGACAGCAATTAGCACATCTAAAATAACCATTTATCTACAGAGACAGTTTAAAAGCTCAGATATGTTTACGTCTTAACTTGCACTGGTTACTAGCCACAGAGAGACAAGCTCCGAAACGAAATCCTGCCGTGCTTTCCAATCCAGATGACCCTCTGCCACTCATTCTTGACTTCTCCATTCAAAGCCCTGTTTCCGTTTTCCTCTTCCCCCTCCTCCCGAGCACGGATTTCTCCAAGGGTTTTTAATACCCCACTATGACATTACCCACCGCCTGCAGTGCCTCCTGCCCAGCCTTACAAGCCCTGGATAACAGGTTTTGCTCCACCACCGCGCTGCCAAACATGGCTGCACCGTGTCCTCTTTGTGATTGAATACCTGCCTCTCTTTTGCCTCCCAAGACTTCTTTTATCTGCCGACCCTTAATTCCTCACCTCACCAAGGGACCATTTCAAATCGCTATTATCCGCTTTCCACGCTTTGATATTTCCAGTAACGTTCCATCGCAAACCAGACGCATTTGTACTTCCCCAGGCTCACTTCAAAAAACACTCAAGGAGCTTTAGACATTGAAACCCTCCCCACCATCATCAGAACACGCTTATTTACACACAACAGGAAAAAAAAAACAAACTCTCTTCTGATGAAAAAACACAACCAAAAAGCAACCCGTCCTTAGGCACAAGCGTGGAGAAAATAACAACCCTTAAGGAAGGGCGAGGGGAAATTTTATCATCTGCTTTTCTTCCCTTGCAGCTCCCTCTCCTGAAACGGGACCCCCCGGTGCAGGGATCCACCTCGGAGCCTCCTCCGGCCTCTGGCAGCGGCCACACACAGAACCCACCTCCCTCCCCTCCGCAGCCGCTTTTCCTGCCGTTGAGCAGATCTTTTATTTTAAAAATAAATAAATAAATAAAATGGTTGTAATCAGCAAAGCATGTGTGCTTATGTACACCCCTGCTCAGCCAACGTGTAAGTACATGATTAAACGCTTCTGGAGTCACTGAGACTGGCTAATTTACCAAAGTTAATGAGACTTCACATCAGTGGCTGCTCTGCAAACGACCGCCGACTGCTCGATCGGGGTCCCGGTGCCATCCCCGGCCCTAAATTGTATTTAAGTGTCATCTTCGGGTTGAAAATTCTCTCTCCTTCTGCGTCCTGGATTAGGAGAGAGGATGTTGGTGGGCAGGGAGAGCAGAGGTGAGTGTAGTCACTGCTGGGTGTGAGTGGGTTGTGTGTGGAGGTGTTAAACCAGGGGGTGCACCAGCATCATTATTGTGTCCAGTTCTGGGNGGGCGCTCAGGGTGTCTCTGTCCCTCTGGCTAGGCTTCCTTCAACCCTTCGCTAGGGTAGTCCCCGGCGGGGCGAAGAGAGGAGAAAGGAGGCGAGGAGTGTCGCGGAGAGAAGCGGGACGAGGACCGTGCACTGCTCACCGCCGCTCCCGCCTCATCGCGCCGCAAAATGGCCAGAGCGGCGCCGCGCGGAGNCGCTCCCGGCCTCCCTCTGCGGTCCCCGCGGCTCTCAGCCCAGCCCAGCCCAGCCCATGGCAGAAGCCAGAGGGGAGCCCCTGACGGTGATCCACGCCCTCAGGTGTCGCTTCCCCTCGTCTCAGCGCCCTCATCCCGAGCGAGGTGGAGCTTTTTGGGTGGTTTTGGGTTGTTTTTTTTTAACTAAGTATTGGTGTTTCGATCAGTTGGATGGGCGGTGACCGCCCTAGAGAAGGAGGAAACCCGCATCCTTAAAACTGACTGCAAGGGATGACTTCTTCAAACTCAGCTACCCAAATACATGTACACATGCTCCCCCCCCTAAAATAACCCAAATCAGGGAATATTAAGTCCACCATCTGCCACCAACAAGCTCAGCGAGCAAGCAGAAAAATAACCAAATAATCTGCCTTTGCATAAATGTGGGTTATTGTGAGATTTATGCTGGCCTTGCAGAAAACGGCCCATTTCCTTGCCAGAGAAATAAGATTTATTTTGTGCTCATCTTCCTTGGTATTTATTTGAGCTGTGTAACATAATCTGAGTTTGCATTTCTGATTTGCAGCTAAGAGAAATGTAAGAAGAGCTTTAGATTGATACGTTTCTCACTGCAGCTGTTCATGAAAGGCTTACATGGGGGGGGAAACACATTTATTCTATCTGCTTAGAGGGGCCTTTTGATGGCAGAAGGTAAAAACGGACCAACTGCTGTAACTGTTACCTCCTGTAGATTAATGTACTCCTTCCACTGAGATTTGGCTATTACCCTACATGAGAAAGGACAGGAAAACAATAACTTATTAAGCAATCCCAACATTTAGAACAACAGTGAAGGCAAGCGTTGTGTTAATAACCGAGTTGCATTTATTTTTATCCTTGTTCAATCGATTTGGACCAGGAGTAGAACGCTGCTCCTCACGGCTGTTTGAAGAGAGACAGAGAACAGGCAATGCTTTTGTTCATCCTTAGGAGTTACTACGTTTAAGGACTGACTTCATAACAACTTAAGGGACACGCTCATTTTCAACTCATTTTGCAGAGTACTTCTTCCTGCTACTGCCAATGTATTTAAATATCTGAGCCTGCCACGCTGCCTACAGCACAACCACAATTTTCCAAGGGTTTGTGCTTCCACAGACTCTCAGCCAAGGGGCACCAAAACCCACTGTCCCGAGACCCACGTCCACTCAGGACGCGTTGCAAAACCTGACAACACCCTTGCATCGTGACTTTCCGACAGCTTAATCCATAAATATTTGAGGAAAAAGAACGCAGAGACCAAACAGAAAGCACAACACTAGTATCATCCGAGGTAAATTTGTTGTGGAATTTCCTTTTGCACAAAGAGCTGGGAGGGGAACACGGCAAACCTGTTACACCAGCACGGGCAGGGAAACCCGTCTGCACTGAAAGATAAAAATACTTAAACCAGTTACCGAAAGATAAAGGCCAGAAATGCAAGTTGTTCATTAAGATGGTACATGAGAAAAATCTACAAAAAGTTATTAAAATTCACGTGGACAGAGGTTCAAGACAAGCACTAAATAAGATTCATTCTGGATATTTCTAAAAGGGGACTTTTCCCTGTCTTTGATTGTCTTTATGATTTACCCTGAAACTCTCCAAGAGAGGGACTGCCACTTATGTTATTACTTTCAGTTGCACAGTGCCCAAAACAGCAGGGCCTGCAGCTTGGTTGGTCCCTAATTACTAATGTAATTAACAACAATTAAGAGCCCTTTATGGTGAGGTACGATGCTGGAAAGCTCAGTAGGTCCCAGCTTCAAAAGACTAATTCAAAATAACACTTAGAAATTATATTGTCTATCATTCCATTATTTAATTTGCACAATGCAAATCTGAGCAACAGAGAAGCCAGTGGGAGTTTTCCTTCAACCACTCTGAAAAGGAGACCACGCAGATTTGTTTTCTAGATATAGGCCTGTTCCTGTAAACTGTGTTTACCTCTCCTCTCCTGCTTCAGAGCTCTCCCAGAGGTAGACCCTAAACCTCAATAGAAGCAATTTCCTCTTTGGAATGCCAAGACTTTGTTTAGGAAGCCCAATCTCACTTGAAAACAGCCAGATTAGCTGTTCAATGATTCAGAAGATATTTAAGAAAGATAAAAATAAATCCTTGAACTACAGTTCAATCTAAACTCTTTTCTCTGAATTTGTTTATGCATGCAAAACAAGGAAAATCACAACTTTCAGAATACAACTTGCAAGATACAAGAGGATGAGGACCCACCTTTCCCCCCACAGAGTTATCACCCTTGCAGCTGCTTCCCTTTTAGTTTTATAATTCTACTCAGATCATCCACATCCAAGACAAGGAACGTAGATATCGCTTGTAACCTCTCATACACTGGGACTGAACCAGCATCAGGAAGGGAAGAGGACACACCTTTCCCTAAGGCCATCTCTATCACAGCTGTTTCCTCTCTGCTGTTACAACACCACACAGAGCATTCAGACACACAGCAGGGGACCTTGGTTCTTTTTAAATGTCCTATCAGAGCCCAGAGGGGTCTAATTAAGGCCTGATTAAGACCTGATAAACCTTAATGGCCCTGACCAGCCTCACCTGTGGCCCCTGCCCACACCTTCGGCCCCTGGACTCAGGAGCCCCATTTAAGCTGTGGCCTGAGGGTATCTCTGTTTGAGTAATGTCGTAGGTGTACTGATTGCTGGCCCAGCTGTAGCTATCCTGGCTATAAGACCCTGTTGATGTGGAGCATGGCTTGTATCTGGCCTTATCTTAGACTTGTCTCATCCCTGTGGACCTGTTGAGTTATTGCTAGAAGGTGTCTGACTTTGGCTGCCACCACCTGAACTGCATATTGACTTCTCAACTCGGCCTTGCCCCTGTCTCACTGCTGCAAGCTCACCTGACAACCTGGACTCCTGCTACCCCTGGGCTGACCCTGCTCACCTTGACTGGGGACTGTATGCTGAATGGTGAGGTGCCTGACCTGTTGTCTTGTGTTATTGTGCTTATCTCCTAACTCCATGTCATGGAACAGCCAGTCCTTGCTACTCCACGACATGCCCATACCTTGGCTCGTGGTGTACATTAACAAATGGATGTTTAGGCTGCTTCACTCTGCACTGAGGTGCACCTGTAGGCTGTCCTGATGCCAAGGTTCTTCTGACACTGCTCATGGATGCATTCCATCCACTCTTTAAAAAAAATAAACCCCGAAGGGTTCTAATTAAAAGTTTGAACAGCCAAGGAGTAGAGGGAAAAGATATCCAGGCTAAATATGTTTAACCACAGCTGAGAACGACTGTATGTGCTAGGAACAGCACATTTAGAGCAAAGCAAATCTTGTCTGGAAGCTACAGTAAAACATATCAATGCAATGATGAGAGTTGCTGCTACAGCATATTCATTACAGATAGCATCCAGATTGTATATTGATAGAGATGTAAATTTAAAACATCTTTTAATGCAACAAATCTTAGAAAAATGCATAGTAAACATGTTATAAATTCAATTTTTGTGATCATTTAGTCTTGGTAAGGGAGAATGTACAGTTACAACACTATCCTAATAGTTGTTGGAGAGTTATATAGGAAAAAAAAATAAAATAAACATCTTCAGTTTCTAGTCCATGGCATAAAAAACCCTGATACTGTTAAGAAGCATCTTCAGACTACGAGATGCTCTTCAGCTCAACAAGTCCCCAGAATTATAAGGGAAAACCTTATGCTGTTTGACCACTGATGTTGTCAAAGTGTGCTGATCCTTAGTAGTGGAGCAAAGCATGACAGCCTGTGCTGCAGCTGTGGCTGAAAGCAACTATTTCTCAGGAGTCAAGTCTCTAGGTTTCCCAGGTGGTCCGTGCACAGGAATTAAAATAATTGCAACATGAAAAAAATACTAATTCCAAGAAAATGTGTGGACTAGTTACCCTTTCAGAGCAATTTATCTGACATTTGTAGTTACATAGGCCTCTTAACAGTCTGTGGGGTGTAGCTACGTGTGCTACAAGGCCTGATGCTGACAGGACATCTAGCGGCACGTACATGTTACTGCCCAGAGAAAGAAGCCTACTAGAAAAACACTGATTTTTTTTTTTCCTGCTGCCTAATATTTTTTGGTACCAGTCCAGGTTTCTTTGGCTGACAGCAAAGCTTTTGTTGTTTGTTTTATTACCTAAGAGTGTAAGAGAAAAAGGAGGAAATGAAATTGTAAGAGGGTAATTTACAGTAACATCTGAATCACTTCTGTACAAAGATGTGACATTCTACACAATCTTGCTAATATAAAGGTCAAGACTATTGATTTTTCTCTGCCTTTTCTCCCTCACTTGCATTTTACTACTTGCCTGGTCCAATCCAGTTGTTTAGCTGGCTTTAGATGAAGAAACTTGCACAGCTGTTACTCCACACACTGAAAGGGAAAATTAGAATGTTTTGAGTTCCAAGAGCTGACAGCACAGGAGTCCCCAGTGATGAATTACATTGATGACTTCCCATTGCTGCCTTTCAATTTTATTTTTTTTTTAGCAATGTGTTAGCCTAAAATCTATTTTCATTGCCACTGTTCATATTCACTTTGGCTTCTTGTGTCACTCTCAGTTTGAGCAACAAAAGTCACTGAAGCCAGGCCCAAGCTGCCTGTCAGTTCATTTTGAAGTAGTACTACAGCTATCAGTTTAATAGTTGCAAAAATATTCCATAAAGCCCTTTGCTTTGTTACATATTTTTTTGGTGATGTTTAAAATTAATACTCTAAACCCAGCTTTTAAACAGAAAGTCAGTTTTTTGGTTGTTTGGACTACCTGCTGTTCAGACATCTGCTCCCACCATAGCTCCCAGGAAGAAGCTGAAACGTGCTGGCTGTCCCCTAGCTGGGCTGGAAGTGACACCCCCAAACATCCTTCCAAACTCTGCCGTATGGCTGAGGGCCAAGGCAGGGAGAGCTCCAGCCCTCACCTGTGGACCAAGCAGCTCTGTGGTGCCTCACCCCAACCCAGGGCCTCGCTGAGCACCTCTACACATCGTAGCCTGGGGCAGGCTCGGAGGGTCAGTCCCCTTTGGCCAGCGTCCCCCTGCGAGAGCCACCAGCGAGGAGGGAGATGCCACAAGGCCCCGGCCAGCGCCGTGGCCCTCACTGCGGGGCCCGGCCCTACGCAGGGGGCACCGTTTGAGGCAGCCTCCGGGCAGAAGGGGCAGCCCAGATGGACCCTAGAGGCAGAGAGAAGGGCTGGGAAGCCACAAACCCGCGACAACAGGGGACAAACGTCGGTGACGGGAGACGAGTGACTGCGACTAAGGCACCCGCCGGTGACAGGAGGGAGGAGCAGCTCCGCCCCGCCGCGGTCACGTGTCCTCCCCTTGACCCCGGAAGTGGCGCGGGAAGAGGATGCTGATGTTGGAATAAACATGGCGGCCCGCGGCACTGGGGCTGCGGTTGTTTTGGGGCTAGTGCTGCTCTGGGTTGGCCCGGCCGGTGCCCGCGTCCATCACCTCACCCTCAAAGTAAGGTCTGCGCCGCCCCCGTCCCTGCAGGCTCGGCCCTGGCTGCGCTGGGCTCCCCTCTAGGCCGGCTGAGGGGAACGGCGAGGCAGCTTAGGCCTGCCTGCTTCCCGTGTGCCGGGGCTCTCCGCTCTTCCCCGCGCCTCCAGTTTCGTTCCGCTGCCTCCATTTACCTTTTCGCTGCTCGTTGGGCTCTTCCTCTGTGCCTCAACCTGCTTGGGCCCCGCTGTGTTACGCTTTTTCAGTTATTTTTCTCTCTATCTCCCTGTCCCCGTCCCTTCCTGTTTGGCCTTTTGTTACTCGCGAGAAAAATGCCTGAAGAGGCCTCAGAACTGTAGTGGTTTGAAAATACAAATGCTTCGTGTTCTGATAAAAGCGAGGCAGAAAGCTGTATGTGAACAGAGAGGGTTTAGTGTGGGGTGGAGGTTTCTGGAGGGAGGTTTCTGAAGGAGATTTAGGGTTGATTTTGCTTTTAATCTGCACTCTGCAGTAGTCTTCCTGTCCTGATCATAAGTTGTTTGAATCTAAAAGGCTGCCTGCCTGTCTTAACAGCCTTCTGAATGCAGTTTCTTTGCACAAATCAAGCAATGAATAGAGGCAGAAGGTTATTGATGCTGATAGCTCTCTATTTCAGTTTAACAGACTTCTGGCTGTGCTTAGAAAGTGTGTTGTGCCGCCCCATGCCTATGTTTGAGGAAAGTAGTTATTTGGGGTTGTTATTGGGAAGTGGTGCAGATTATGGTGAAGATCTGCAGCTCCAGAGTGCTGCTTTCTGGTGTGTTTTAAGTGGAGAGCTGCACTGTTATGTGATAGAGGAATGTTGTCTTTGGGATGATGTTCTTTAAGAGCTTCTGTATTATTCTTGAAGCAGTCAGTGACTCTTCAGAATGAGGTCATTACTTCTGCTCTCGTTGTCAATAACATGCGGTATTTTCTAGTGGAAACATTAGACAAAGTGAATAAAGTGGTATATAACTAGGAGCAGTATTACTCTGTTCTTGTACCAGTTTAGGGAGAGTTCCAAAACTTCACAGGACCTCCCTTTCAGCTTTTGGGATACAGTCAGTGCTAAGGGGACATTTATGGCTTATTTGTAGGGAATTTTCCAGACTATGTAGCTGTTGCTTAATGTGCCACACCATGTGAATATAGTTCTGATTCAGGAAAAGTAAACTTTTCTCTGAAGCAATAAATTAGGAAGTTTGTGTTGCTTATGCTGTTGTTTTGAGGAATTTGTGGGTGCTGGAAGAATTTCTCCTTGGGTGATACTTTTCCATTATATAGAAAATATTCAAATTGGCCTCAAGAAAAGGTTCTCAAGGGCAAACATTAAAGCTTCTAGTTCCTATTAGGGTGTTTCTTAACTGCTTGGATCAATCACTAAACTGTGTTGGCTGACTTTTAAGATCAAAGTGTGATATGGTTTTAATTTTGTAGGTATTTTTATGTGAGTTGCAACACTGACCTGCCGTGTACTGTGGAAAGTAGAAATGCATTAATTCCTTTCACCACCTTCTACATAAACACGAGCTTTATTGTTAGAGCACAGTCTCTCCCTTTCTACTTCATCCGCCGCTTTATAGCGTTTATGTAAACATCAGGCTCCAACAACTGTACCCTTTCACAAAGAAATCTTTCTAGTGTTCTTGCCATTGGCTCCTCGCTTGTAAGTGTGCCTTGACGCAGTGCCAAGCTAAAGGCCACAGCTTTGTGTGAGTGTTTGATATCAGGTTTCCTCAACCAAGCTGTTACTGCTGAAGTTAGATTAGCATCGTTCTTGTATCTTTGTAATTAGTGTGCTAAGGTGAAACTCTTCTGTTTGTTGTCAGAAAAGAAAGCCACAGTCTGTGTGTTTTCCTGTTCTGAAAACAACTATTTCTGTCTTTATAAAAGCATGCAAAATTATTTATTTCTTCTGAATTAGCAAGATTCAAACAAATAATTTTTCTATTAGACTAACCTTGTCAAAGGGAGATTCTCTTCATTAGTAGTAGTTTCCAGCCTCATTAGCATAATGAGCTATGCTTAAAACCAAAACAAAACCCCTGCAAAAATTTGTATTATAGAGGACTGGAAGCAATTTTCAGAGGTTTCCAGAAGTAACCATTGGTTTGAATGCTTCTCTTGACCTAAAACAAGATTTTAATTGGTTTTGTGTTTTTTTCTTCACATTGAATGCTATGATATTGAAACCTTAATGTTTTGCGTGATGCAATGGCAAACTGTCTTGGAGAATGAGGAAGTTAAGTTTAATGCTAGTGAATAGTGAAACACACCAGTTCCTAGTGGTATATCAAGAGGAACCTTCCAACTGACAAGGCTCTGTAGCAGTTGTGGTGTTAGTTCCTTATTGAAATGAGTTATCTTTGCAATTAACTGGCTTCCAGAAGAGAAGTAAGACCTGTCCTGTTTAAGATTTTGTCAAGATTGCAGTTTCATGTTGAGTTATTATTTGGAAGATGTTATTTTTCAGTGGATGTTGGTGAATACTCATGGCCTTTTAATGTTGGTAAGTCATGGGCTTCAATTGCTCAAGTTGAAAATGCCTTTCACAATAATGCATTTTGTCTTACGCAAGTTATAAGTCTTGCCATTAGTCTCACACAAATATTAGAATTCCTTTCATGTAAGTGTAAGCACCATCTGATGAAACTTTCACTTTCCCGATATTGTGATCCCAGTTAGATTTTGGCTAAGATGTTAAAGAATATTTTTCTGCCCATTCTGGGCTAAAGGATCTTGGATACCACTTTCCTGTAATTTTAATCAAATGTTGTTGGATCAATTTTTATCCTAAAGGATTGGAAGAAACAGGGAAGACTTTTATGGAAATGAGCTGAGAACTTACTGTATTAGTTTGTCTGTAAGCTGTTAGTGACGAGTCCCAGGTCATCTCTTCTCAAAGAGTCAGACTTAACAGTTAAAATGTAGCCTGTGTAAATTAAAATAACGTGTATAACTCAGGAGCAGAAGTATTTACTTTTTCACTCCTCTGTTGTAAAATTGCAATTTAAAATTGTGGAAGTCAGCACTTGAGTTCTTATAAATAAAAGCCAGATTTTTCCAATTGGTCAAACCTCCTGTGAGAGGTGAGATGATTATTAGTGAGCCAGTATCTTTAACTGTCAATATGTGGAGCAGTAGATGCTCTCGGAAGGCAATTTTGTGACTGTGTGTGTGGGATCATGTAAAGCTGAGGGATTTGTGGACTAAATCTGTAAACTCTAAGCACTCAAAGCTAAGATAAAACCAGAGAGGAAAGTGCGTGTGTGTGTTGTGTATTAATTATCTTTGTTGGTGAGGAGCATATTAGTTAACCAGCAGAGGAAATAAATTAAGCTGAATAGCTGTTGTGAGTATCCTGAAGGAAGCAGCTGTCTCTGTCTGTCTATACAAGGTGATCAAAACCTTGTGGCTGGATGACGCTTTATTTTGTCCCCCTCATATTCCTCTCTACTTAATCACTCAGAAAAATGCTAATCTGTCCAGATGTGGTTAAATGTGTGATGTGCTATGTAAAAAGCTAGCATTAATCTTCTATTCTGACTGGGAAATTACATTAAATGAACCAGATGAGCTCTCATTTCAAGCACGTTAAGTGACCTAGAACCTGGAGATAGTGCAGCTGTAATGGAACAAAGCATCTGCTCTGAACCATGTGCCATCAACTCTTTTCCTCTTTTGAGCATTAAGGACACCATCTGGTTATTTGCCAGGTTAACTTGATTCTGTTAGGGTGATCTTATTACAGCTAGATTACAGGTTAGGTGTGTCAGGATTAGTCTCTTGCTGTTATAGGGAGTGATACTTATGTGTCAGGAATGTTTTATGCAGAGATGTCAAAATTAAGATTGTGGGTAAAGGAAGAGAGAACTTACTGTACTTCTGCAGTTTGCAGTTCGGTCTTACAGTGCCTTGTCCAGAACAGTTTGTTTGCCTTTAGCATCTGGCTTCTGTGCTTAGAAAATCCTGCAATCTTATTATCTTTTCCTAGAAGAAACAAGAGGAAAACCTAAATTTCTTATTTTTAGTGACATCTTGGTTTAAAGCCCTTTTACTTATTTTAAACTTTCATTCTTATTGCTCTGTTTCTGCTTTTCTTCCAACTAATGATACTAAGGGTCCAACTGCATACCTATTTATTGATTTATGAATGCAAAGTAACAGGGATATGGCCTTTCCTCATCTGATGTGGCAGCAGCCTGTGATGTTTACTGGTTTGCATGTGAGGCCCTTCGTGATCTCTTTACTTAAAAAAAAGAAAAACCCAACTCATCGAACTTTTATCAGCTGAGCAAGGCATGGAAAGGGATTGATTTCTACTGTTTCATTGCCAGACTACGAGGAAGTAAATTATTCTGTGGCTAAAACTGGGAGAAAATGAAGGGATTGTAATTTTCCTTTTGGAGAAACTAGCCCGAGTGATTCTGTTTCAACCCACATATCCAGTTTTTGGTACTTATCCTATCTGAAAGGTGTGAGGCCTTACTAAAAATCATTTGGAGGAATGGAACCACGTAAGAAATATTCTCATTTATGCCATACATGTGGTTTTCCAGTGTGTTATGTGTTTGGCTGTCCAAACACTGACCCTGCCTTACAGGAGATCTGATGGGCTGACAATACGCTGTGGTATTTGTTAAAGACTTGGACAAAGCCCAGGTCTCTGTTAGGTAAGATCACTATAGTCAACTAATTCCTCTTCATTCTGTTGCAATGATAGTAGCTTATGTTCAAACAATAGTTGTCTTGACTTGTCTACAGTCTTTTTTCCTATTCTTTTTCCTTGGTGGCAATATCTTGTTTAATCAGTGATGCAAGTTATTTAACTTCTTCCAGGGTTTTTTTTCTGGCATATTCCTCAGTAGTATAGCCAGGTAATTAGCAAAGACACATTTATCTAAAGTTCTTGCAGTTCAGATTATTGAAACAATTGGTTATATGGGAAGGTATCCTAAGGAAATTTTCTCTTGACAACATCTAATGAATGTTTTGCATGAATAATTAAGTGCCAGTCTCTGTCACCCTGCTTCCTCTTTGCTGCTGCAGATGATTCTGTATGTGATTTGTAAACTTACTTTCCTTTCTTATAGGATGATGTGAGGCAGAAGGTGCACCTGAACACCTTTGGCTTCTTCAAGGATGGTTTCATGAAAGTCAGTGTCAGCAACCTTTCATTGAAGCCACCTGTGGGCTCTGATGACAAGAATGGCTTATCAGTAAGTTACTTGGAGTGCAATGTAGTGTGAGATTTATCCTTGAGCACTGTCCGTTCTGCTTTAAGGAGAAACTTCAACTTGTCGAACCCTCTTCTGAACCTGCTTTGCATTTGGATTAATATATATTTTATTCTTGGTACATATGGATAAAACAGCAAGTTTATTATATTTGAGATTTTTTTTTCTAATTATATAATGAGGAAAAAGTACTTGGATTCTGTCTTAAACATGGGTTAATTTATTTAGAGAGCAATATCTTTGTCTCAGTGGTGATTTGGCTTCTGATACTAGAGAGCTGTTCTAATTTGACAGATTCTTCTCAATTTTCTTACAGGTGGGGTTCAGCTTGGATCGAACAAGGAATGATGGGTTCTCCACTTACCTGGTAAGAGTCAGACATGTGAATACTGTTCTAAGCTGGAGACATCTCATAGTCAACCTTACTCCAGGAGTGGTCAGAGGAAATTAAATTTAAAAAAAAAAAAAAGGAGCAGCCTTTAGACACAGGCAGGTTGTTAAAGATAATTCAATTTTACAACTTGTTGGACTAAGAATGGTAACCTCTGCCTGGGGAAGAATAAGTCCTTTTTTTTTTTTTTTTTT
>VXBJ01000184.1:20782-57434 GCA_013400055.1 Nycticryphes semicollaris | reverse complement strand
ATAAACAGGAGGGCACTTCAGACATGTTCTGTTTCTATTTTACCAGGATGAAGAATTGGATTATTGTATCTTGAAAAAAAAACCAGACCAAGATGTCTCTGTTATAATTTTACTTCTGGACTTCAAAACTGATGTGTGAGTAAATAGTGTACACTACACTTTAAATTTATTTCTCTAGTTGAAGCTAATGTAACGCTTGTGGAATTTCTTTAAGGATTTGGAAAGCTGCTCTGCATGTAGTTTTATTTTTTTAATGGGTGCTTGAGAGTTGAGGAGAGGTGAGAGTAGAAAAAAAAATCTGCAGTATAAAATGGTCCAAGAATTCTTGTTGGAGGAGTAGGGGGACACAGGACAAAAGAAACCTACCTTAATTGTGCTGAGAGTATGAACTCAAATTCTTTGGTCGTTCTTGCAGCTTTTGTGCTGCAAATCTTGAATGATTTTATGGAAGTACCTTTGAGGCTGTATTTCTTTCTCTTGCAAGAACAGCTGTAACTCTTTGGGAACAGATTTTTGAATGAGACTCTAAAACTTACTTACTAAAATTAAATAAACTTAGTTTTCTTCAGCTGCTCTTGTATTTGATGTAATCAGATAGTGTGACTTCTCCCCTAGTGATCAGCTCAATACTGAGCTGCTTTGTCTTGACCTGGTGTTCCCCTGTTCTGTGGTAAAAAAACCAAAACCAGGCCAAGTTGATTTTGTTTTATTGGATGTATGTAGGCTATGACAGACATCCTCTCTATGAATGTTGATTTGCTTTCATTTTGTATAAAAATTCTCTGTTTATTTAGGGTGAAAGTACGGTTCTCTGCAGAAGCTGCTTCTTTGTTACCTAAAATTTCATTCATGCCTGAGGAAAATGTTACTGCCTTAAGTACCAAGCCACTAAAAACATCTGAACAGAACAATGATTCTGGTGAAAGTCCTGCAGAGACCAACAGAAATACAGACAGCAAAGGTAAAGCTGCTAAACCTGACCTGTATGTGCTGTCACTGCTAGGTCCTTGTTGATGTGCATCCTGCATCCAGCAGTGTGTTGGGGTCCCCTTCTGGGGTTTCCTTGGGGTAGAACTTGATGCATAGTCTTGTGTAAACCTGTGCCTAGAGCTGTCTTTTGGGCTGGAGTCTCCCCTGCTCAGTGATTTGTGTTCTGTGGATCTGGTGGAGACCTAACATGACTGTTGAAGAGACACAAGTATCTGTGAGAAGGGATTGAGGTACTTGGTTGTATTTTCTCTGGAAAAATGAAGGCTGGGGGAGAATTTGGTAGCCACCAGCAACTAGTTGAAGGAAGGTTAGAACAAAAATGATGTCAAGCAAATTTTAGTAATAGCACACAATGCAGCCTGTGGCTATTGCCCTTTATTAAGTGTTGGGTGTTTCAGATTTCATCCTAGGAGGGAAAAGATGACTTTCCTGGGTGGGTATTACAGTGCTGTAGCAGATCATGTTTGGAAGTTATAGAACCCATGTCCCTTTAGATTTTAAACATTGGACTAAACAAAGCCAGGGTTAGTATGATACAGTATTGACACTAGGTGTTCTTAGATCCGAAGTTGGGTTAAATACTTCCACAGGTCCTTTCCAGACAATGTTTCTATTCATCTCTGATCCTCCTTGTCTATCTATAAAGAGTTAAAACCTAGTCTGTCCCTTGGAAGCTATGGGGATGGAGAAGTAGCTCTACTGGTAACCTTTCTTGGAGGCACAAATCTTTGTCTAGTGTCCAGACCAGCAGACGAAACAATTCTATAATCCCATCAGAGCCGAGATTAGCTCTAAACAGTTTATGTTATCCCTTCTTGGAAGAGTTTAGAACTGTAGCAGTCTGATCTGAAGTAGTCCGAGTCTGTCTTGCCTTGTCATCTTCATAAGATTTGATATGGGTACAAATTTTGCCCAGCTGTTCTGACAAGTCAAGAACCGAAGCTGGGTGGCACTGAAGAGAATTGATCAACTCTAGCTTTGATATTTTCTTCCCCGGGGCTAATCAGGACATATGTCAGGCCACATTAATGTCTAGATCGAGATTTCTTGGTGAGATGAATGGTACTTGGTGATAACATTAAAAGTTATAGCTGTAGACTGTATGAAACAAGGCTGTCATCTGCATCTGCTATAGGTTGTCTGTCTCCTGCATCCCTGTAATTGGAAGTTGGAAAAATTTCTTGGGTGGGCTTTTGTAGAAGGTGTAATAGTAGATAGATAAGCCTATCCTAGCATTTGAGGATGCATTTAGAATGAATGCCAGCTGTGGGAAGAGTCCTGAGAGAGTAAGGAGACACTGGAAAAGGATCTCTGTTAATGATTATCTAGGCAACTGCCACGCAGACAAGTATAGGAAGATGTGAGTAAGGTACTGGCAACGTGTAGGAAGTGGTAGCTTATGAGGATGTCTAAATGCAAGCACTAAATGTACCATTAATACTCTTATCTCTAGATAAGAAGTCCAAACGAAGTACAACTTCTTCCCAGGTAAGAAACTATCTCATGTTCTCCTTCAGACAGAATCTGGGGGAATATTCCAGTATAAATATAGCCAGAAAGCGGGGAGTGTTGTCTTCTGTTGCTCTCAGCCTGCACTGTAAATATGGAGAATGCAGTTTGGATTGTCTGGATTGTGCAGCAAAACGTTGTAGTTACTTGCTTAAAAAAAAATAATACAAAAATCTAAAAGTCTCTTTTCCTTTTCCCAGAGCATAGTAGAACAAGAACATCACATTCACAATGACAGAGGAACTTTTTCATTTCAGGTAGGGTGTCTGTCAGTGTTTAGCTGTCAGGTGTGCAGACAGTTCTTTCACTGTACTACTGTGTGAAAAGTAAAAGTCTGGTCTAGATGCCTCTCTGATAGCTCAGTGACCGTTATTAAGAATGTGTGCTGGGAATCCCTTTCCTCTTAAGGTGTGGGAGCTATTTTTAACTGTCTTTGGTATGATGCAGTTTGAAATATCTTGGTCTGTGAGACTCAGCACATTAAAGTTACTGTGGTGCAACTAGTACATGCAAATTTCTAACAACTAATAGCTGTGGCCAGACTGATTCACTTAAAATGAAGATATTCTGTATGAAATGGGATTAATGCTTTGTTCCAACACCCTGGTTCACTTGTGATTGTTGGTTACTATAAAGCAAACGTACTTTAAAATCTGTTACGTGACACAAATCTCATTTCATGGCCATCACAATTTGTAAAGTTGGAGGAGGAACAGAATAGCTGCTTATGCCTTAGGGCAAGTATGATGGAAATTGTATGCTTCACCATGTTAAATATACACTTCTTGTTATCTTTTTTCTGTGGTGAAGTAAGTAAACTTAAAGGTTTTGGATCACGAGAGTGCACAATCATAGATAGGTGCAATGATTTTTGCATCTGGAATTCTGTTGAAACTTGCAGATAGGTTGGTGTCCTCCGAACATCATACTGTCTGACAGGAACCAGCTGACCCTAAATGACTGACTTATTGTCATGCTTCAGTAGAGATGGCTTCTTACCAGGGCAACCCTCTTGTGAATAAGAAGTGAATGCTGACTGTTGTCCTATTCCTTATTTTCAGTTTTTCTTTAACATCAGCTCTGATGACCAAGAAGGTCTCTACAGCCTATACTTCCATAAATGTGTTGGCAGCAGTGGGGCAACTAATGATCAGCAGCTATTTAGTCTCGATGTGAGTATTGCTTTAAAGTGTAATTAACTCATTCATTTAGATTGAAACATACAGCTTTCAATGCCAGCTTGTCTAGCAAACACACACTGTACATGAGTGTATGTACGGGGTGAGAAGTGATTCAGAATTGTGCATTTAATCTCTTTGGTGTTATTTCTTAAGGAATTACAGTAAGAAGAATTAAAATACTAGTTTTGGGGAAATGTCTGGAAATCTGGAGACTGCATGTGGGCTGGGTTTAGTCCACACACTTGTGACTAGATACTCTAATGAGATGGGAGCTAAACCAGCTGTTTGTGTTTTCCTGGGCTCAAAAATCACTTTTTCTTTTTCCTTTACACAATTGCAGATAGTAAGGCTGTTGCTGCAAACTAAATTGCTGGTATTTGTGAATTCATTGTCTTTGCTTTTTCTGGCCTAATTAAAGATGTGTTCTTAAAGTGTTAGATGCACATCTTAAACGCAATATGTGTTAGCAACTATCTTACTACTTTATAACATCCAACGTTTTGGTCCTCTATTCTTTTGAGGCAGAGTGCATTATCAGAGCTCAGGGGTTCCCTTTTTTTCCTCTTTCCTATGCTCATGCTGGCATCTGTGATGGTCTGTGGTGAGATGTTCTGTAATGAATCCTCTCATTGACCTGAGGTAGTTCTCGGCCAGCTCAGACCCCTGAATTTTTTATATGGCTGTGCTGACAGCACTGCAAGAGAAAAGCAAGGGAGCATGTAGGTGATAAAAATTCAGCAGCTTAACTCAAACTAGACTATGTGCAATCAGCTTCTGAAGTTGTGTGTTAAGAAGACTTAAGTCTTCTTAACTGAAAAAAACCTTAAGTTTTTTTTTAGTGGTTGTTTGGTGCTTTGACCCACTAAAGAAACTGGAAAGAGAAGAAAACCTGGATAACTGACCTACTTGGTTCTACTTACAGATGCAGGACAGTTCCAGTACTGCAAACTAGTCTTGATGCATTATTTTAACAAAGTCCTAGCACATATAATCAAGCTGTTTAGGGGCATAAATAGGATGATAAACAAAGCTTCTGTGTTCTCAGTCACAAGGTGATAGTCTTGCAGGAGAGTTTTTCCTTTCTCTTGACAGGTGAAGAAATCCACTGTAGTGAAGTGAAGAGTGAGGTTTTTAGCTCTCTTTGACTCTCACCACACCTAAAATCAGCGCTGTACTAAAAACCTGCACTTTTTTAATGCAAGTTTGTAAATATGTTTCTGAATTGACTGTAGACAAACTATAAAGTTTGGTATAGAGAGCAACTGTTCTTCAGGAAAATTAGTTTGCCTTCCTGAATTGTGGCATAACTAAAGCACTAGAAGCAACCCCTGTCCTTTCTTGCCTTTCAAGGAAGTTGTTGTGGGTGTAATCTTGCAAAATGTCTTGAAATCATTGAGGATGAAAAGCTGCTTTTACTTTTTTCTTTAAGAGTCTCGTAACAGTCACCTTTTCAGAAAAGCTAATTTTAAATGACCCAATTTGATTGATTGTCAACTGTAATTAAGTCAATGCTTTAGAAAAAGGTTTTCTCAATGGTAACTATAACACCTTTGATATTCAGATAGAAATTACGGAAAAGAATCCTGAAAGCTACCTTTCGGCAGGTGAGATCCCACTGCCAAAACTCTACATTTCCATGGCTATCTTCTTTTTCCTGTCTGGGACTGTTTGGATCCACATACTCCGTAAACGCAGGTAAGTGGACTAGTTTGGTGTCAGTGACAAGTATGTGCCTACCTTGTTTGATTTTTATTTTTATTCCTCCCCTTATAATGCCCTATTCACAGTCAGGTTTAATCACTTAAAACTCCAAATCTGGCTCAATATTCTCTACCAGATACACACAATTTATAGTTTATTTGAATTATGTTCAGCAAATTTTCCAACCATTATGCAAGATGTTCCTGTGAATTACCAAAGTGTTAAAAAGCAGTTGTAGAAAGTGTAGTTGAAACATTGTTCAGGATGTTGCAGAGACTTGAAATGCAGCATTAAAGGGAATCCTTTTACACTAAGACTCAGCTCAGCCTGGGAATTACTGGTTGACATTTATAAGTTTTAAAGAAATACCCTTGGGAACTGAAATTTTTACAACTGGATCTTAATTGATACTATTCCTATTAGTGTTTGGTTTTTGTTTTTGTTTTTTTTTTCCTTCCAAGAAACGATGTCTTTAAGATTCACTGGCTAATGGCAGCCCTCCCTTTCACAAAATCTCTGTCCTTGGTCTTCCATGCGGTACGTATAACTGCTCTGCCTCATGTTGTTCAGCTGGGAAATAGAAGCAGGGTGTGCTGTTCTAGAAAATCTGCTTTGAGAGGGAGAGAAATGTCTTGTATATTGAAGCATTGTAACTGAACTGCAGCTGTTTGCTGGAAGTGCTTTGATTTTCACCAGCAAATTCTGACTTGAAATTCAACTGAGATCATGGCCTGAAGTGAGGAAGCAGTGATGTGTGAGGGTTGAGTGAGTTCTATGAGTCCTAGAGACTGGACTGAGAGCTTGAGCTATGGTGCTGCTCCAGCTACATGGCTTGCAATAAATGTTAATGAATGGAAACTTTGAATGCTTGTAAAATTAACTTTAGGTGAAGTGTTTTGATGTGCCATAGGAGATCTAACATTATAAGCTTTGATGCTTCTACTCCATAAAGTATCTATTGAGTTGTGTTGACTTTGCCTTTCCACTGGAAAGATCTCATAAACAACAGCAATGGCAAGCATTTAATCCTTCAATGTTTGTGCCAGCCATGAAACTTCATGTTCATGAGAGTGTATCTGCTGCACGTGTTTTTGGAGTCTTACTTGAATCTGGTTTCTAGTGAAAGTGAAACTAGAAAGCCTCCAGTCACCTAATGCAACTGAACTTGAACAATGAATGAATAAATAGGTTACAAATGCAGTTGTTTAACTGTAGTTACGTGTGGGAGCTGTGTAGGAAGGATGTAGATTGTATAAGATAGATTTCCTATCGCTTGGGAAATATGGCAAATGGAAATGACCTCATTGTTGCCAAACAGAAGTAGAACACCTTGGGAGGAAGTATTCTCTGAGATGTAACTGATTTCCATCTGAGCTGAGTTTGTACACCGTGATTGGAAAGTGGAACTTGAAGTGGCTGTCAAGCAGAGCTGTTTTATAGACATGGGTGTGGTGCTGAAGAGCAGTTTATAAAATAACATACTGCCTTTTCTGCTTCCAGATCGACTACCACTATATTTCTTCTCAGGGATTTCCTATTGAAGGCTGGGCTGTTGTTTATTACATCACTCACCTGTAAGTATGTCAGAAGATTGATGTGATAGGTTCAAACAATGAAACTGAATTCCCTGTGGGGCTTCCCCTCCTCCTGATCGAGCTGAAGAATTGCTGATCCTTTAGTACTATGTTCTGAGTGACAAGATGCAACAATCAGCCCTGTGTGAAAGGGAAGGCTGTACTTACAGAGGGCAGCTGCAGAGAATTGATACGTATGTGGGTGGAGGAGTGAAAGGATAAGAAATGCTCTGCTTTTCTTTGTTCATACTAATATTCAAGTATCTAATTTGCTTTGGGTATGAATTACAAGAGGGTACAGCTGCCAGTGTTTTCTCCTGTTCAGGGTGGTGAATGGGTGACTCCCCCAGGAAAAGATGGCATGTATTGACAATTGTGAATGAAGCGTGATATTGCAATGTGATACACAGTTGTAAGCAAGTACATCTGCTTCACTGTTGTAGGATAAACACTTGCCAAAATTATGAGTAGCAAGGCATTTGTTTGGGTTTGTGGCTTCACTGTCTGTAGGAGTGAACCTGGGCAGAAGGGAAGTGTTATTAAGATAAAGTATCTCACTGCAGTGTCTGTTTCCCTTTCAGACTGAAGGGTGCTCTTCTGTTCATCACTATTGCCCTTATTGGCACAGGCTGGGCTTTCATTAAACACATCCTGTCAGATAAAGACAAAAAAATCTTCATGATTGTCATCCCACTTCAGGTGAGGACAGAACTATGTCAATACTTAACTGTCTTGTGGGAGAGTTTGCTTCTGGAAACTGTAAAAGGCTGTGATGCTTCACAAAATACTGTATAGTTCCTGCTTCTATAAGCCTACTGGTTATAATTATCAGCTGAGCTGGTTACTCTTGTAACTTTCCTTCCTTTTCTCCCTGTATTGAGTATGGGATAATAGTGATCAAATAGTGGCAGCGAATGAACAGCTTGCTCTAAGGTGTGGTATGTTCATGCTGGGGCAAAACTTGGGCTGCAGAACAATGCTGAGCTACTGAGCAGAGAAATGAAAGTTGTCACTTCTGAAACGCTTGCTGAAGTGGCTTAAGGAAAAAAAACAAGACTTGTAGCTCTGTTGTATCCCAGGGAAATTTTCCCTGGTTGTTCAAAGATCTTGTCTCCTCTCCAGGGACTTAAGGAAATAAAAGATCAGCCCTTCTATTTGTTGTAGACAGAACAGCTTTTTTGCCTTTCCAGGAATTAGTAATTAGTGTTTGAGGCTCTTGTGGAGCCCAGGTATGGATACAGAACAGGGTAAATGACCAGTTTGAATTATTGGCTTAATTAAGAATAATGTGTTTAGACGATTTGCTGTCTGTGTGTATGTTTATAAATAGATCTTGCTCTTTTTATTGATACAGTGGTTCAGTGTAGTAGGTGACAAAAAGGGCCGGTGGCTGAATGCCAGCACAAATACGTTCCAGTCAGTTTTATTTCTGTAAATCCTGTGAAGATGCTGCTGAATGTGTGACCTTCTTGACACAGAGCTGCAAAAGAATTATTGATGTTACTGAGCAGGCTCTTTCTACAACTGTGGGACAGCTTTTGCTGAACTGCCAGCCCGTGTCTAGTACCTCCTTGGGAAGGTTCTGAAACCACTAAGCATGTTTTATCCTGTAGGTACTGGCGAACGTGGCATACATTATCATCGAGTCAACAGAAGAGGGGACGACTGAATATGGACTGTGGAAAGAAATCCTCTTCCTGGTAGACTTGCTGTGTTGTGGAGCCATCCTATTTCCAGTGGTATGGTGAGTCACAGGGTGCTGTCTGGTTTCTCAGCCCTGGTGGCTTGAGCTGGTTTTGAACTACTAAGTATTGACTGCTACTTAGAGCTAAAGGTGCTGCCAAAGCTAGTAAGTTGGTTCTTTGGAGTCAAGAGTTCTGTTAGCCATTTCTTTCTTTTTTTTAATAGTACTTTTTTTAAACTGTATCAGTCTTAATGCTTCAGTCTTGTGCTGTGGAATGTACTTGTTTTGGGGGATGTTAAAGTGAGCATAAAGTATGGTGGGTGGAGACTTAAGTGTGGCCAGCAAAGTACAGACAGAGGTGCTTTTGAAACCTGGAATTTTACAGAAATTGGCAAGCTCTCACTTTTCACTTTTTCACATTTCATTCTCTTACATTGAGAAATTGGATGTTGCTTTACTGACTGAGGCTGGAAACCAAGCTGCTAAATTCTAAAACAGTAGTGCTGTCTAGCATCAGTGCTGCCTTCAAGCAGAGTAGCTGTATTTTTACTTAACTGTTTAGAATAAATAATCCCACAGGGAGCATTTCCCTGCCCTTCCTTCCACTCTACTTGGCGAGGAATTATGTTGGTAATACAAAACTCAACCAAAACACAGATAATTCAGATAAACACTATTGTTGCTTCTTGCCAGTTAGTCAGAACGTTTATCTTCCAAATTAATTTTAGTCTTAATTGGATAAACAGCTGCATTTAAAGCAGGATATGAAGGAGCTTCTGTCTCCTTGGTTAGTAAACACTGAATATTCTTTTTCTTCAGTATCTCCAGGTTGTGTGTTTTTTCCTGAAACAGAGTGAATATTAATACATCTAGTAAACATGTCATCACTCCAGAGTGTCCAACTCTTGAGTGGTTTGGAGAACTGTTTCATAATGTGTGTGTGTGTAAAGACACACAAACAAGTTGCTCAGTAGGTGGGAGTAAGCTTCAGCTTGACTTGTGAGGGTGAGTTTCAGCTCTTCTCACCTTCCGGGTTGTTCTCTGTGTAAGGTCAAAACCCTACACGGTCTTGGAGGCCTTCTGCCAGGGCTGGGATATGTCTTCTAAGCAATTTGCACTACTCACTTGTCCCTTCCCCTACTCCAGTCAAAATCCTGCAGCCCTTCTGAGGTTGAGAGCATCTGGGTATGGTAAATAGAACTGCAAGAGAACAAAGTTTAATTGTAAAGAGACTTGATTTCCTATGATAAAGATGGCTACTACAGACACAGCTCTTACTACCTAACGCTAGAATCACTATGTCCTACCTAGTGATATGTTGGTGTAAAACATGTTTTCCATAAAGGACCTGTATCTGAAGAACAAACACCTTTGGGCGAGCTGTGCTGTAACTGCTGATAGTGTGGAACCGGTGCTCCTGCATTGTCATGGCACCAACACAAACTGGTGGTGAAGCCCAGGACATAAAATCCTGCCCCTTTTTTCAGCTGGGTAGTGTCACTGCAGCTGGTGGGATGACTCATGTGAGCAAGGTGACTAAGGCTTGGTCCCTGAATTTACATTCCTGCAGGGTAGCTTCTGTTACATAAGTTGCCTATGTAGATGTGTAAGCTGTAATCAACTATTGAAGTGAAAAGAGCTTAAAAGAGCAGTAAGATGCCAAATGCTTGGCAGTGCTCTGAATAGTAGCTCAGCTTAACTGTACAAGTGGAAAGCATTATGCTGGAAAATGCCCCAGTTTCTCACTCTGCTCTCTCCCTCCCACAAAGCTTTCTGTAGGCTGAAGCAGGCTTTAGCAGTCGGATTTCTTAATCGCAAGGAGATGCAGATACTTGAACTAACCGCCTGAGCTGGGGGTGAAATAGATGCGGTGCCAAGCACAGTTAATTATGAACGTAGCCCAGCCATAAAAAGCTAACAAAACTTGTCAGAGTTGTAAAGGGCTGTGGTGAAAAGGGAGTGCAAAAAAAATATAGCTAAGCTACTCTTTTTTTTTTTTATTTTATTTTTATTTTTCAGGTCAATAAGACATTTACAGGAGGCTTCAGCAACAGATGGGAAAGGCAAGTAATTTGTAATTTTCTTCTGGTTTATGCTACATGCCAGAATTTCAAACACATGATGTTGACTTCAAATATGTAAACTAAAACTAGAATTATACACTGTGTTATTGTCACACTGCTGCTTTTCTGCAGTGGGCTCATAAGAATACGTTCTGAAAAATGAACTTTTTCTTGGACTCTTTTTTTCAGAACTCATACGTGATACTCGTTCTCTCATATTGCACAGCTCTCTGTGCTTGAGCTAGGCATGACATCTAGAACAATTCATCTTGATGGATTTGCCTTCTTGTCTCAGACTTAAGTGTTCAGAAGCAGAACTAGAAGTGAACTCCAGAATTGCTGACTATTAGTCAAAATGGACCCCCTTATTTAAATTTCTGCAGAGATCTGTTCCTGCCGGAGTAGAGGGAAACAAACCTCATCTGAAACAAAACATAAGTTGTCTTTCACTGTCACACAGTTCTTGTCTGTGTTTGTACAGCAGCTTAAAGGACTGCTTGTGTAAAGTTGGGTTATGTTTATGGTAGCAGTGAAAATGAGATGATGGATGGAAGGCCAACCCAAATATGGCTTCTGTAGCATGTGCTTCTCCTGCCTTACCCTCTCTTCTTCTGAATTAGTTGGCCGCAGATTAAAGCTGCAGAGCATAGCACTGGCTTCCTTGGAAGCTGGCAGCTATTTCAATAATCTGCCATTTGGCCTATTTGAAAGTTTTGTTTGTAGAAGGTTCTTTTCTGGCAATATCCTTTCAGGCCAGTCTTACCCCTTAACTCCTGTCTCTTCTCTCTAGCGATAACCTCCTAGATCTGGATGCTTCTTCCAGATGCTTTCTGGCTTCCACTGAGACACTCAGATTTCAGTGGAGGTTGTCTTTGTAATCCAGTAAGTGAATTGTAAGGCTGAGTACTGAGCTCAGCTCTCTGCAGGCCACAGATCAGGTCTTTTCTTGTTATCTGTGAAATTGAAGCAATAATTATGGTGAGCTTAGCAGTTCTTCAGATTCAAAAGTGTTAAAAGACACTGACCGCAGCAACCGTATGCACACACACACACACACACACACACAAATAAACCCCACACCTCAAACCTGAAGAGGGGAAAATACTTAATTTCTTGTAGAAACGAACATAGAAGAGGTTAGTGTTGCTAATAGAACATTGAATGTTACTGGTAGCTTTCTTGCCAGTGTGTTCATATGGGTTCAGTGACGTTCCCTGATGACTTTATTTTACCTTGTTGGCTGAGCTTATGTTCTGGAGTATTTATGCTTTTACTGTTACAATGTCTGCTTGAATTTTGGCACACCTTGCAATCAGTCTGTCTTTTGAACTGAGGACTTCACATAGTGTAAGGAATGGTTCTTAAGAGAAGCCACTGTGTGTGGCTGCAAACGGAGCCCCAGCTTTCCTGGGGCAGAACTGTTGGGTGGCAGTTGAGTCTGTGACTACTTGGATGCTGAACACTCAAAACTTCTAGGTCTGTGTGGCCTCAGGTGGTCACACCGTGCCTACCTTGCACTTGATGGGTCTTATCACAAGATGGTGCTATGGAGTTTGCTCAACTGGAAAAAGCTGTTGAGGGAAGGAGGGAAGTGAGGTGGCCAACACCAAGGGTGTGCAGTGTAAAGGCCAGACCTGCCCAGTGTTCCTCATAATGGGCGGAAACCAGATCCGAGTAGAATAGAATCATAGAATCATTCAGGGTGGGAAAGACCCTTGGGATCATCAAGTCCAACCATCTGCCCCACTCTACAAATTCCTCCCCTACACCGTACCTACCAACACCACATCTAAATGACTCTGGAACATGTTCAGGGACGGGGACACAACCCCCTCCTTGAGCAGCCTATTCCAGGGTCTGACCACTCTTGCTGGGAAAAAGTCTTTTCTGATGTTCAGCCTAAACCTACCCTGGTGCAGCTTGAAGCCATTCCCTCTCCTTCTATTGCTAATGACCCATGAGAAGAGACCAGCACCACCTTCTCTACAATGTCCTTTCAAGTAGTTGTAGGGAGCAAACCCAAAAAGTCCTGAAAGATACCCTGGGGTGTATAATAGTGATAAATGGTGATCTGAGAAGAACTGGCTGTGTCTGTGTGGCTACTCGGTGCTATGTGCAGTAGCCCTTAAGGACTCTGTTTTGCCTTGTTCTCCCCGGGTGATGGCACTCTTTGTCACGAATGTTGCCTGTGGATTGCCTACTGATGTTACCATCTGGTTGTGCAGATCCTGCAAGCTCAATAACTGTGTTGAGAGGGACTTAGCAGCTGTGTTGTGCTACACTGACAACGAAAGAATACCCGAGGAAAACAGTTTTCAGGGAAATGGTTGCACAGGCTGGCAGCAGGTTGTGGCCAGGACAGCCACGGTGCTGGGACTCGCTTGTGAAATGCAACGTGGTCAGAGTATTTAGAGGCTGTTGATAGGAGCCCGCAGGGAGCAAGTGAATGACAATCTGATGCCAGAAGCAGAATGTTACTTAATGATGTCACACCACTAATGTGCCTGCTCAGGAACACCAAAAGTGTTCTGGTTGTGCTGTACCAAAGTGAAATCATCCACGTTAGGCTTATCAATGAATAGTCTTGACTAAAACCACTTCCTCTTAACTCTGTAAGGTTCCCTTGGAGGCTTTGTTCTGTGGAGGTGCTGCTCAGTGTCTTAGCTTCTCAGGAGAAAGACAGGATCAGTGCTAACTGTAAAAATGTGACCACAATTATTTTTTTCCACAGTTGAAAATAATTTTCTCCTGAAGTGGTGAAAACTACTGGCTTCCCTCATAAGCAGTCTGTCCGTCCTGTGACGGAGCTGACTGAACCTTGAGCAGACAGTTCTAGTTGGCTGCTTATCGCTTGCTAGGATTTATTGTCTAGTATTACCCCAAAGGCTGCTTTCCCTGTTCTCTCACACAGACTTCATTAACTTACAGGGTGTCTTGGGGAATTGTATACTGTAAATTCAAGAGCTGTTTTTCCTGGCACTGAGTCTTCTGGTGACCTTGTCGCTGGTGAGAAAGACCTAAGGAAAATTATTTTTGCTTCCTTGCATCTTTTAGAACTAACAGCTCCAGGACTTCGTGGCTCAGTATCCTGGTGGTGTTTCCTGAGTGTCTGTCTTGTTCTTCTAGCTACTTCACAACCTATTTATTAGAATAGCACTCCCTTGGGTCAAGTGCAGCCCTGACTGCGGTGTGACTTGACTAGAAATGAAGCAGAAGGCTGGTCGGACTACTGGTCTCTTAGTATTACAACTGTGCTTACCATAATGTATTAGCAATGCCCAGTTATTAAAAAGGCTTATAATAAGTAGCAGTGATCTGGAGTCAGTAGCTAATGGTTATTTAAACCTGATTATATATTTTCTAAGATTTTTTTTTTAAGTTGGAAGGCTAGAGCAATGGGTCTAAAGTCCTAAATATCCAGCAAGACCTTACGTGTGTGGATACTGTGGATCGCTAGTCAAGAAGAGGCATGGCACAGTGATAAGCTGTGTTTGAGCTGGCTGGTTGTTTGCTTTTTTTTCCCCCTGAAGGTGATCTTTAACTCTAAAGCGAAATATCTGACCTACACAGGCTTCTTATCTTGCACAACAGTGGGTGTAACCATCCCAATTTTAGAAGCTTTTTTTTTCCTTCGCCTTTTAAAATTGCCACCTTCAGACTTAAGCAAGCTGCTTAGCTGCAGCTCCTTGGTCTGCCACTCTGTCTTCTTGGCAGCCTATGCTCTCCGTCCATTTCTAGATGTGTGTTACAAATGTCTTGCAGATATAAGGAAATTAGCTTTGCAAACCCAGCTGGAATTGTTTGGGGTGGAAAGATGGTCAGCTACCGCTACCTTGTTTACAGGCATCACGAGAAAAGGAAGAGAAGGGAGTATGTGGTAGTAAACTTGCTTATGTTTGTTTGAAACTCAAAGTTTTTGGTTACTGCACCCCTCAAGTCTCATAAACTGGTCTTGTGTATCGTGTCCTCTCTTTGAGGGAGGAATGGAAGTCTGGAAGCACCGCTGCAGTTCTTGTTCTGCTTGTACCTCTGTGTATGTGATGAGAGATGTGAAACTTGGTGCAGTCTGATCACAAATGGTTAGCTATTTTCCTGAAGCACTGCAGCATGTCAGAGTTGGCAGCAAAATTAGGGGAAATACGTTGCAGTACATAGCTCCCAGGCAACTCCCTGTGCACCGTGCAGTGGGAAAATGATGATGAACACTTTCATGCTTGCCCCCATGTCAGGAAAAAACACTTGCTGTATTCAGTGTCCTATTGCTTCTATACTATGAAAACACTGTGAAGAAAGAGCCTGGTCCTGTGTGGTGCAGAGCTTGGCAGATGCTGGAGGTGATGGCTAAAGCAGCCCTGCAGCTCTCCAGTGGGGAGGAGGGGGTAGCCTGGGGGTGAACGTGCTCCAGGCAGTACATGGGCATCTGAAACCTTGAGATAAAGATTAGTGATTTAAGTGTCAAGACCTGAAAGAATAGGACTAGGGAGTTGGGAAAGGTTGAGATGAAATAGGCCTATTACATTTCAGCGTGCTGCTTCCAGGCGCCCCAGAGGGCTATCGGAGACTGATGAAGCTGTTATATGTTGGAGATACATTGCTTATCCTGTACTTTGGACTTTCTTCTGACCCTGGTGGGGAACTCTTGTTCCAAACGGCTAATGGGTTTCAGAATATTCAAGATTAACTAGTCTGTGCTGCCTTCTCATGCCCGACACTGTAAGTTACTGTTATCTGTTTAGTTGGTTTTTCTTTCTAGTATAGGAATGCTTTTAAGCAGACTGCTGTAGAGATTACAGGGCTGCACTTCTCAGGGTTACTCCTGCAGTTGCCTTTTGAGGGCTAGGTCTATGTGTGTCTTCATTCTTGGGGAGAATAGAAAACTTCCACTTAGTGTTTGGTGATGGCACAGATTGCATCTCAAACGCCCCAGAGTTAGTACAGCATGCAAAGCACTGTAGAGATATTCTTAGCTGTCTGTGTGTTTGCTCAGGATCCATTATGGTTTGCCCTTGCGTACTGTATTGTCTGGACTTGAGCTCCCCATGCCCTTAGCTGCATTCCTCTTACTTTTATTACCTATATAATCTAAAAAGATCAGATTTATTCATCAAAAAGCTATTGTCTGATGGTGTGCAAGGCTGTAATGGATGGTCTGACTCTCTTTTCCCCATCTGACAGGGTGTCTCAGCATTTGGAATTATGATCAATGCAGATGAGGCTGTCACAGACACAAGCTGCTAAAGTAAATGGTGATAGAGAGGGGAAACTGAGGTATAGACATTGCTATAAACCATTCTTGGAGGATGGCTTTTATCTGTTTTAATTACTCTGAAAGTGATGGAACACGACTATGAATTCAATTGTAAAATCTTTGGTAGAAAGACTTCTTTTTTTTTCCCCCTTCTATGCAGTTAAGTACTATTCCTTGAAGAATAGCTCTCATACTCAAAACAAATTCATCCAGCCTTTACTGCATGCTGTGATTGCTGCTGTGTTATCTCAGCTTTGCAGGTTGGGGCTGCGAGTGATTCAAGTCATAAGCGACAGCTGCTGTTACTGCCGGTGTCTGCACTGCCAGGCTAAGGTGAATCAAAATCTTAAAATGTCCAGCATAGCACGACTCAAGTGTTACTGCTTGGAGCACATTCAGCCTGTGAAAAAGCATTTCACAAGCTGCCAATGCCAAGCAATGATGATTTGAGACTTTCTCCAGAACAGTGTGTGCTGTAACTTTGAGCTGTTTTAAAAAAAACAAAAAAAACTGGCAGAATTTTGTAGACACGTGTTAATACTGATTTGAGCATCCGATAGTGAAGTGTTCCTGAGGTTGAGGGAGCTGGAGAAGAGCACCTAGTTGTGAGAAATAAGCAAGCCAGCTTCCGGAGGTGGCTCTTCAGCCTTGACTGACTTGGTGGTGGTTGTCTTTTTACTTCCCCTCACCTTTCTCTTCCCTGCTTAGTCACTCTAGATGGTACCAACCTAGGGTTCTTTGGTATTGATTATCACGATGAGTCAGTGAGATCTTGAGCTGGTGCTCTCTCAGTTGGAAGAGGTGGCATTGTGACACTTGAGTTGGCAGCCAGATCTCTGGCTTCACGATCCTTTCCTCCCATGCACTGCATGAATCCAACGGAGCTGACTCCCCAGCTCACTCGGTTGTTGACTGTAAAGCGTTGATGGACCGGCAGTTTGAATCACAGCTGTTGAGTTGGTGTTCCTTTAACTACAAAGCCTGGTAATTCTCCTGGCCTGTCATTGCACCAGTTGGTGGCAGTTCTTGAAGATGAATGCATGGAGTTCAAAATAGATCCTTCTGTGTGCAAACTGGTACGTGGCAAATCACAAGGTCTTCATGGTCACACTTAATGTAGCTCTCCTTTAAATAGGACAATACTGCTTCCCTGCTTCACATTTTAAGGAGCTTCTCCTGCACACTTACCTGCTTTAATTTTTCTCCAACTGCATTATGAAAAGCTTTTAACATTAGGCTACGTGGTAGAGCACTAGACCTATGAAAATCCGTAAGTTTTTGCTATCTAAATATGGGGAAACTAGCTTTTGTAAGGGATGGGAATGAGGGAGAAGTAGCTAAGCCAATGTCTCAGAGCTGATTTAGCTAGCAAGGATTTAGTTACATTCTTGTTCTATCAGTTCCAAGGCTTGCCATCTGTTGCCCAGTGCCCTGTGCTTCACTGCTGGTATTCCACAGTCTGGTCCAGAGCTGGTATTCCACTGCTGGTCTAGAGCTTGGGCACTGCTTTCTGGAGTGCAGAACTATACATGGCAAAGTAGATGCTGTTCTGTGTTCAGTGTTTGTTCTTGCAGCCTGGAAGGGAGCATCCTCCCAAACCTGAGAGCTTGTGTTCTTCTGAAGTACCTTGCTGTGAGCTTGCCCCCACGAGCATAGCTTTGCCCAAAGCCAGCCCAGTCTGACTGGTGTCTGGATGGGCACGCACAGTAGGAGCTCTGGCTGTATGGGAACAAACTTGGTGTTCCCTCAAAAATGAGGTATGCTTTTTTCTCCTCTTGAGCTCTGGTGCTGCTTCCTCCTCCTGATGTGCCCTGTATTCTGTCAAAAGCTAATCATGCCATTTTGGAAATGTGTGGAAGCCACTAGGCAGCACTAACTCAGTTTTATCTACCTGTCAGTCAGTTTATGACTTGTGCAAGTCAGGGGCTGATGTCACTTCCCTACTAAAGAAGGGTTTGTATCTGCCTCAAGGTATCCATAGCTTTCAGCAGTACTCCTGGAACGCTAAAGGTGAGTTTTGGAAAGTGATCCGTGATCTCTAAATTACACAAAGCAGGTAAGTGACTTGATCTCTAGATTATATGAAGCAGTTTTTCTCTCTGCACTGTAGCTTACATAGTGGGAGCCTAGACCCGTTTACTTTGAGTGGTGCATTTGACATCTACCTCTCCATAAGAAAAGCTTCATCCTTTTTGTCACAGGAGGTGAAATATTTTTTTGGGTAACTATTGGCCCTCCTTTTCCTGATGTATAAAGTTGTGTTTTGCACTGTTGTGAGCCTAGAAAATATTATAGGCAAATACATCTAAGCTTATTTATAAACTTGCTTTTTGCAGTGGATGATCTCTGAGGGAGTGCAGGTGAATTTAAGCACAATGTGTTGCACTTCTGCATCTGATAAAAAAAAAATTCTAAGGAGGTCTTAGAGGCAATACCAGTAGGTATGTGGCAGTACTTTTCTAACGAGCAACTCATGTCCATTGGCTCTAAATTGCAGCTCTGTATGCTGTCAACATCTCTTGGATTCTTTGCTGTTTCTCTTGTCACAAAAGCACCAGGAGTCTGTGTTTGTAATCCTGCTGCACCTCTAAAGCCTGACTCTCAAACCAGAGTTGACAGCTCTTCCATCTGTTGTTGACCTCTGCTGGTTTGCATGAATATCTGCTGTGTTCCTGGAGAGCTCGGGATGTAATCTGCCCAATAAACACGGAGTAGCCCTGGGGCCTAAGCTTACACAGGTTGTGACTGGAACACATGGATTGACTAAGGGAACGATTTCGTATGACTTCCCCTTTGACTTGTAAGTTGTGACTGAGCCACAAACGATGGAGAATGCTACTTCCATGTTAAACTGCTGCTGCTGCTCTTCAACAAGATGCAGAGATTCCCAGAGCTGCACTTACCTCTGAGTTGCTGGTCAGCTGAGGGCACAGAGCAGGTCAGGAAGCATTCTAGAAGAGGTATGAATTTATCAGGAATCGATGTCATGCGGCATCATCAGAGAGCCCAGTGGCCTGTAGGACAAGCTCTGCTAGTCTGGGGTTACCTGAGAGCTGGTTTTGACCACTTGCCATCCTTGCAGACAAGTGTCAACAGAAACTCTGTCTCATGTTAACACTTTTAATGCTTTTGTGTTCTCTTGATAGCTGCCATTAACTTAGCAAAGCTGAAGCTTTTCAGACATTACTACGTTATGGTAAGTAAAACCTGTATCCGCGTGCACTCGGAGCACTTCAAGCAAAAAGCTTGATTAGCTTCTGTTTCTTGTTGGAAGCTGCTATAGCTGGTGGATGTGGTGGAGATATTCCTACTTCTGTGGCAGTGCTGTGCTTTGGAGTCTTGGTCAGCTGGGTTAAAATCCTCAAAGCAGAGATTCCCTCCTTTTTCTGATGGTTGTGTCCTTCTGTCTGTCTTTAAATTGGTTCCAGCTATTTGTAACGCTTACTGATTTCCTCTGGAGACAGCTTGAGCTGCCAGTTGAATTGATGGGCTTGAATAACGTACTGTAAACTTGCTAAAAATTAAACTTGGGACCAAATGGTGCCTTGAGATGCATGTGTGCAGTTTCTGATTCAGTCAGTGGGAGCCATGAGCATAGCTCCCAAGAGAGCATAAGCTGCTTAATGATTTCCAACGGCCTCATTTCAAACGCTTGTAAGTGGTAAGAGTAATAAGTTACAATGATGAGTCTTCAAGTTCTACAAAATCTTAATACTTAAAGCATTTTCCTGCTGTAACTTAAATATTTTAGCAATAGTTTGAGTCGTTTGGATGCTCAACAAGCAGTAGAGCCCTCAGCCTATATCTTCCGGATTTATCAAGGAGCATAATAAGGCTAATCTGACATCATGACTTGTCTGGGAATTACTTGAGCTATTTCTCTGGAAGAAAAGAGGTTCTGTAAGGATGGTGGTGCTGTTCTCATCATGCTTTTTCCTTTTCTTTCCCAGATTGTGTGTTACATTTACTTCACACGGATCATTGCAATTCTCATAAAGATTGCCGTTCCATTCCAGTGGAAATGGCTGTACCAGGTATTTGCCAGTGAAAGGAAAACATATCCATCCCTTGATTTTTTTTTTTCCCTATTATTCTTTAAATACAACTGCAATGACAAAGAAGGACAACAAAAATTGTTCCTCATTCTGTCGTAGAACATCTGAAAACTCAGTGCTGCACTCTGTCTCCTCCTGATTTTTATCACTGATGCGCCTAAGGCAGCAGGAATGTATTTTTAGTTTTGTTTGTCCAGTAAGGCTGCTGGATTATACATGAGATGCCTGAAAGTAATTGTATTATTGATTTTCAGTCTTTCAATTGAAAGATGTCTGAAGGAAATTAATCAAGAACATACAAAGGAGAAAAAAAATTAGTCAGGTTTGCCCTGTGTAATTGAGGCCCCAGGGAGCTGATGAAATAGGCTTTCACTCTTCCACGTACAGGCTTTATTTGCCTAGTGACTTTTAAATACTTGGTTTCTTAACATATAATCCAAGTAACAGTGTGGGGAGTCTTTGGAATACATTAACTGTTGAAAATACCAAACAACTTACAGATGATTTTTTCCCCCTCATTTAAAAACTAAGTCTTGCAGTACTTATTTAAAAGCACTGAAGTGATGGCGAGAACAGTAACTGTGTTTAAAGTGACAGGGAAAGCAGAAAGAACAAAGGGCTTGACAAGCCTTTACCATGGGATTAACAGTAACAGGACAGGAATTACTTTATTTTTGCTGTGGCACAGGCTTCCTGGCCATTAAATCATGAGCCTTAGGAATGAGGAGAAATGTTTCGTGACCACGAAGGACTACAGGACTGAACTTCAATCTCGTGTTTTTACTTGCAGCTGCTGGATGAAATGGCCACACTTGTGTTCTTTGTCCTCACTGGGTACAAGTTCCGTCCGGCATCAGACAACCCATACCTACAGCTTTCTCAAGATGATGAGGATGACTTGGAGATGGAAGCTGTGTAAGAACCCCTCCCCTCCCTTTTTCTTAACCTCTTCACTTGATTTGAGAAAACTGATGTTTGAAAACAGTTTAGAGCTGCACTTACCTCTGAGTCTTTGAAAAAGGTTAAGATCTGCTCACGTGTTCAAAGATGAGGTGGCTGTTTGGTGTGCGTTAAGCTACTGAAGAGACTTGTGATACAGGCCCTCTGAACTGGATGTTGGAGTTGTGTGGAAGGAGCTGGCAGAGCTTTTCATGGGGCAAAGAGATGCCCCATGAAAGCACCAAGGAAAAAAAGCTCCTGTGTTTAATCTCTGTTGCTGAATGCCAGTGAGCCTTATAGATTGTCACAAATGCTTCATATTTAGAAAATATGGAAAAAACCAACCAACCAAACCAGTGACAAAAGTGAATTACCAATCTACAGAATATAAACAAACATGATGTACGGTCACTTCTACCTTGATATTCAGCCTGTAGCTTTGCACAAATTTATCTTAAGTAACACTGAGCTGAG
Organism: Nycticryphes semicollaris; assembly: GCA_013400055.1. NCBI lineage: Eukaryota > Metazoa > Chordata > Aves > Charadriiformes > Rostratulidae > Nycticryphes > Nycticryphes semicollaris. The sequence continues at coordinate 36,016 of VXBJ01000184.1, read as the reverse complement.
GAGATGTTTTTTCCCCCCCAATACTCTTCACTGTTCTGTTCCTTGTTGCTAAACCAGGAGGCACCAACAGTGCACTAGGACCTGAGGTTGTCTGGAGAAGTTACAAAGTGGGGCTCAGCCCTAAGTCCTTATCAGTGGTTTTCTGAGGGCTTAAAAAATGAGTGGTGTTCCTGAATCTGTAAAAGAAACTGTCCTAAGAAATTCAATGTGCTGGAAGTGTTGAATACAGCTATAATTGCTACAGGCTCCGTTGCCTTAATAGGAGCAGAACTAACCTAATCTCTTTAGTAGTTACACATTTGATGCATAATTGCAATTCGTGTACAGGCTCAGAAGCCTGTTCCTAAGAGGTTTTTACAGTTTGGCAAAATTCCTTTGCCTTATCTTGGGTGAAACAAATTAACACTCTAATTTTGATTGCGGGGGCAACAGAAGTCAGAATGTGTTTGCCCTCACAGCTAGCTCAAAGAAATGGATGTTACTGGGAAATTGTTACAAGGAGGTTTGAGGTGGAATCCAGCCTGAAATGTCACACAAGGAGTTTAATTTCTCAGAAATATCTCCAGTAACAAAGATCATCTTTCCAAATGCTTAGCAATTTTTCCTTTGGGTTCGTAAAATTTGTCATTCCGCAGCAGAATCCAACTAGTGGGTAAATCAACTTAAAATCACTGTCACTTAAAGGTGTTTATGTGGGTTTATGTAAAAAACCAGTTTTAGTTTGGAGGCTGGTAAATAAACATCCACATCAGGAGGGCACTGTCTGCACTGGAAGATGTGGCAGGTTTTGTGATCAGACAGAAACAAGGGGGTTTTTTGCCTTTTTCCCTGTTAGAGGGAATTTCAGGACTAAAAACATGGCTTCTTTTATATTTAGTGATTTCAGTTAATAGAAAAAGCTGCTAAATTTAGAAAAATCTGCCAGAAATAATCTGGAGGAAGCTTAATAAATGAATTAAAGGATTTATATCTTGCCATAGTGAAACAGACATTACTGAAAACTGGAGGATCAGAATCCCTTGTGAGCTTTTTCCTAGTAAGGCATTTTGCTCTTTGCCTTGAGAGTTTCCATTGTTGTGCCTTGTGGGTTGGTCCCCTCAGCCCCTGCTTGAATTTTTCTCATCTGATTCACCAGAAGTTTTATTCCCTTTGGGCACTTGGCAGGGTATAATCTGCGTGTGTCTGGTTCTCCCTTCCCCAGCTGCATCAGGGAGGTGAAGCTTGTACATACGTGAAAAGCGTGGTGTATACGTGCTCTGTGACAGGTGAAGTGCTTGCAATGAAAGTGCATTAAACTCCTTGGTGTCTCGGTCTTGCTGGCCCTGTTTTTGCTTTTATAAATATTAAATGTTGTTTTGGGGTGGGAGGAGGCAGGGGGGGAATATCAGGGCGTATTTGAGCAAGTGACTAAGTGCCTGCCAGTACCCTGACTAACCATTGTATGAGTGTGTTTTGTCTTTCCTGTGATAAATACCCACTTGTCTTCAGAGGCTATGACAGAAGTTTAAAGCATATAAACTTCAAACCTTGTGGTGTTCTGCCATGTCTTATTGCCAGGTTTTACGATTGTTTTCCTCTCCCAGAGGGTTTTTGTTAAAAATGGGTTTTATAAAACATTTGCTGCAGAAGCAGTTGGTTTCTTTAGACTCAACATTTCTATGAGCCAGTGGAGGGGGAGAGCCATGAGGTCATCAAGTCTGTTTTCCAGGCTTGCTTGGCTTCCAGAAAAAAAAATAGGACATTTTTAAGTGCAGATCTCTAGGTTATGTCTGTTTTCATGTAGTGCAAACTAAACAAAGCTCAGTCTGGCAGTGAATGTAAATACAGTTAAGGATGGTGTGAAAATCTGCAAAGTTTCAAGAAAAACCCAAAGATTGAAGGGTCTTTGACAGAACGAACATAAGGCACAAATCCTCCCTCTGTAAATCCTTGTAACCCTCAATAATAAAAAACAAATCAGGAACAGCAAAAGTAACTTGTAATAAGTCTTTTTAATGAACATGCCTCTAGCCTAGGAGAGAGCATCCACAACTGTTACAGGATTTTTTTCTCTTCAGTTATAGCAGACTCAACCAAAGTTGTCCCAGTGGAGAGGAGAGTGTGACTAAACCTGAACTGAGGACCAGTCTGTTCTTTTTCAAGCAGGCTCAGTGGCCATTCATCATCGTCAAAGTGGTTTTCTTTGTATGCTGTGCTGGGCAACCTCTTGAGCCCGTTCTGTCAGTACGTGGGCTCGTCGCTGACAGTTTGTTCAAGTGCTCCGTTTGAAAAGGTGCAGCCACGCTTGGCAGAAAGAGTTGTCAGGCACATGGTCCTAATGCCATTTCTGGGCCAGAAATGCCAAAATACAAACAGTACAGTAGTTGAGGTGGGGGTGAGGGAGGGGAAAGGAAGCAGTTTAGGGTTTTTTTTACTCTTACAGTAAGTTAATACATTAGCTGAGTAAGTTTGCTTAAAATGCTAGGGACCAAAGTTCTCTTCTACACATCTTGGTTCATAGATGCATGTGAGGTTAAGACACTTCCACTGGAGAAGGATTTGCAGGAAAAGCCATTAATGGTTTTGTTCTCAATTCAGTAAATCCATCTTAGTAAGTGTGTGGAGACCAACTTTTGTTTTTCCTTAACACCCAAAGCATCCTCAACACAGTGAACTGTTGTGGTAACACGGACCTACCTTTGCTTATGCCTTGGGATCTGGAGTTTCTCAATGTATCGTGAGGCGACCTATGCTGTGCTGAGACTCAAAGTCCTGGTTGGTTGCTTTTCTCTGCTTTCTCTCAGGTTGTGCTTCATGGCAGACTGATTCACGATGCTTTCCGTTACAAGTGATTTTCTTCATCTAACAAATCTCTTCCGTGCAGAGATCGTTTTGGGTGGTTTTTTCCTTTTCACTCCAGTTTGCAGTAGTTTGTAAAGGCTGGCTGCTACCAGTGTCACAGTGTTTCTTGTTGGGACTACAAAACACAAAAAAAAACCCCAAGAGAAAAGACAGCTGAGATCATCACTGTGAAAGGTTGAAAATGCTCCTGAATGTTTAGCCTTTCCATGATACCTTGGTTACAATGGAGAGGGTGGGAGGAAAAAAGAAGAAAACATGAAATTGCTGCAGCATGTACCACTGTGAAGCGGAGTGTTTGGGGGACTCCTTTTGTGCCTCATTTGTGACAGGCATTCCTCTGACAGCTACAAAAATCCTCTCTAGAGAGAGGTGGTTTAGTGAGAAGGATTTATTGCATTTCAGCACTCCAGCTATTGCTCCTCTGTGGGCTAGAAATGCAGTTCAGCAAACTGCAGGTGAGGAGCCCTTACTTGCAGTATCGCAGCTCAGAACTGAAGTCTTGAGACTGCTCAGAGGACTGGAATGAGCCAATACCCTTATTTTACTGGGCACTAAAACATGTTGGCTGAACTGATTTTTGAGAGGGAGAGGAATTGCCCATTATACACGAAGAGTCTGAGAAAATGAGGACTCAAGCCTAGGCCATACATTTGTTAGGAGACAGGCCCGGTGCTCATCTTTAATGCAGGTCTTTAACTTTCACTGTTAAGAAATCCACTGTGAAACCTCTCCCAGTTCTTTGCTGCCATTGCAGGGCAGGGACAGTAAATGGCCTCTCTGGTAACAAATGACATGACTTGACCTGGTGGCTTCAATGGCAGTATACAGCTCCGTGTTTCTTCCCTCCATGAAAGTGAATCATTCCCTCTTTGCCATAATCTCTGAACGGTTTTGTCATCATCTTGTTGTGTAATGGGCTGTGATTGTTTTGAAGAGCAGTGCTGAAGCCTAGACCATGTGCCAGGTGGGATTGGACTAGCTGTGAGTCAAGTGTTAGCACTACTTTGGTGTCCTGTATCTGCAAAACATCTCTTTATACATTCCAATACATTAGCTGTTGCATTTGCTATGTTAACTGCTCATTTCTTGGTTTGTAGTCCATTGTAATCTTCAGCTCCTCCCTGTAGAATTGATACTTATTCAGTAATTATGAAGTTGATTATTTCTGAAGAGCAAACTTTGTAGTTGTCTTGCTGCATTGTCCCCTGTTTTTCAGACCATTACTTCGATTTGCCAGAATCCTTCTGCATTCTTGTCCTGTTCTCAAATATGTAGCTCTTAGTGTCTTCTGCAGATCTAATAAGCAGGTTCTCTATTCCATTACCCAGGCAATTACTGAAAATATTGAGCAGAAGTGAACTCAGGACAGACCTCTGTGGAATCACACTCAATGTTCTTTCATTTTTGACAGGAAACCATTAAGTACATCTCAGTGCATGCTTTCCCCATTAGTTATGTGTCTACTTTGATGGTGTTGTCTAGCTTATGTTTCCCCAGACTTTTTCCTATGTGCCTATGGGAAAACCTTTGTCATCAGGGAGACCTTATGAGATTTACATGTTCTCGATGCTCACGAGCTTGATGTGATGTCTCCAAGGCAAATGTTTACTGCTAAGCAATTCCATCTTCCTCCTCCAAGCAACCTGCTTACTTCTCTCCCTTCCTTTTTGCTTTTTTTCTTTCTTTCATTTTAATTTTCACAGGGCATAAAGTTGCTACTTGATCTGTACTCTTCTGGCCCTTTCCTTATTCCTTTAAACACAAGCTCATCTAGGGACACTCTAAAGTGTCTGAACCACTGACAGTCCCAGTACTGCCACTGCTCGAGAGTCACTGAACACACCAGTGTGAGTCAATTATTTTTACAGCATGTGAACAGAAGCTGCTGTCTAATGTGGAATGAAGGGCACTATCAGAAGAGCTCATCTGAAGATTACTTCTCCTCTTGGGTGATACTGTGAAATTGTTGTTAGCTCATCTGATCAACTAAAGTATTCTTACATGGTAAACAGCAGATGAAAGCACACAAGGACTGACAGCGGCGTCTTTGAACAGGGCTGCTTTATGTATGCTTCTAGGCTTCCCTTGTGAGTGCACTGAGCTATCAACACTCTTACTTTCAACATCCAAAATAACCTTTGTAGCATGTTTGGGGGGCAGAGGGAAGTAGCTGTGTGGAATGAGAATCACGTTCTGCAAAAGAACAAAGCAAATGTCTTGTGTGCATGCAAATATCCTGTTTTGTTTAACACCCAGAGAAAGCTGCTGGGCTGAAGAGCTTGTGGGGGGAGCTGGGGTAATTCTGAGATGAGTGGTGCTCTTCTGACTGTTGGGTCTGCTTAATGTTTGAGCCGGGTTATGAGGCTTTGTAGTTCAGTGGTCAGATTGCCATGACAAATCCAGCCTTGGATGGTATAAAAAGGATGACCTCTTCCTTCTGTCTCGTTGCTGTTCATTGAGTAATTTTGCTATTAACAGGAGTTGGTGTGCATTAAGGTAATAAGTTCCATTTGGGGCACCATCCACTGGGGGTGCATTTGTATAATACATTGTACCTGTTAAAAGCATTGCAATTGCAGAAGAAAGTCTTTAATGCATGGAATTCAGGGTGTTGAGCTGTATAGCAGTGCTTTTTAAGCAAGCTGCTCAAACTTTTAGCACATAAATGCCTGATTTAACTGTTTAAACGCCCCTGGTATCTCCTTTCAAGTATGAGCAAATATTATTTGCTGTTGTAGTTTAAGGATAGATGGGGAGGGCCTTGAGGCTCTCAAGGATGATGACCTTGCTCCCAGCACCTGTGGGTGAGATGTCCAAGTTGATGCCTGGCCTGCAAAATGGGAGCAGTAGGAGAGATTGAGCATTGAGAGTGCAAGGTCTTGGGGAAGGGACATTTGAAGAGTTACTTGATATGCTCAGGAAGAGAAGTGTGGGCTACTGGCCAAGCAGATTTTACAGTTCAAACTCTGTTCTCTGACATTTTTTTTCCCTTCTTTTCCAGGGTGACGACTTCTGGAGTAATGGAGGGCATGAAGAAGGTCAAGAAAGTGGTGAATGGTTCAGCAGAGCCCCAGGGCGAGTGGGAGAGCACGGCGTGATGGACTGGACTGAGGCAGCACTTTCAGAGAAACTTTTTTTAATTTATTAATATTACTCTCAGTGGAAAGGGAGCAACCAGCACTTCCCAACACTGAAACTACAGAGTGGGGTGTGTCTAGGGGGGAGCAAAGCAGAAATATAACTATTCCTCTGATCATAAGAAAATGGGGTCTCTTGGTACCTGCAAGGAGTGTGAAGGTTTCCTAGGGATTTTGGGTAGCTTATTCTTTTTTTTCCCCCTTTCTGGATTGGTTAAGTATTCTCAATTGTTTGCAGTTGTGTCCTTCAGAATGTGTAATGCTATGTGAAGAGAGACCTTTAGTGTGTATGTAAAATATATATTTTATATAATGCACATATATATGTACACACTTGCTATGTAACATATGCTGGGAATGACAAAGTGTCAGAAGGTGGGAAAAGAAGATAAGAGATGTAAGTATTCTTTTTTTTTCTTTTTATAAACACTCCTTTTGGCTTGGACAAAATGTTGCAAAACAAATAGAAACAGCTGCAGTTATTTGAGAGACTAAGCAGGTTATTGGGTCAGATGGCTTCTGTCACTACTACTCACATCAGTGGGAAAGTTGAGGAGCATCTTCTTGTCTTACCCATGCAGGAATCAACCGGAACGGGTGAGGTTTTCTAATGTATTGCTATACAGGGAGCAAGTGACTGCTCTCCATTCAAAGCACTAGCCCATAGTGCAGTAAGTGTTAATGCAGAGATTCTCCACTGTCTGTGGAGTTGCTTTGATTCACACCCTCCTGACAAGAAATATGCAAGAGGTGTAAGACTGATGCTTGCTTTTTAAGGGTCTGCCATGCTATCTTAAACATCTAATTTCGACCTGTGACCCAAAGCACTTTGATCTGCTTTATAACATATTTTTAAGGTATTTCACAAGACACTCCTTTCTGGCACAGTATAAACAGTACCAGAATCTCCAGTGGAAGTCTCTCTCGCCAAAGGTCCTGCAGTGTAAGTCTCTGGTTCACTGTTATCCTGAGTCGCTCAGCCTTTCCGGGTGGCTGCTTATATCTCTCTGGCGATGCAGGATTAATGGTACTGCTGCTTGTGGTGAGCTGAACTGGTCAAACTGGTGCTGCTGCCAAAATCAGGGAACCCCCAGTCTTAAGTAGTTGGGGTTTTTTTGGATTTTTTTTTTTTTTTTGTCAGGAAAGGAGATGATTATGACCAGAACCTCGATGCAGGGGGAATATACAAGTCTTGACTATTGGCCACAAACTTGCGGTGGAGTCTTCGGAGACGCGCTACAAACGCCACGTGCGTTTTGTCCCTAGTACTCTGGTGTTAGTAAGGCAAGCTGGTGCCTGTAGCTGTAGTAGTAAGGCATAGCAAATGATTGTTAATGTGGGGGAGGACAGAAGTGGTTCATTGATGTAATGAGGATAAGCTTTAAGAAAAATAAATCAAGTATAACTTGCTGACCCACTGAAGCCTTAATATTTGTGTGGAGACGTTGGCAAACGGTGCTGTCAAGCAAAGTGCTTCTGTCAGGGTGGCAGGGATCATCACAGAGATGTGCCAGCATCCTTTACAAACTCATTTAGGAATTGCTTATCTTATTAGACTCAAGGGACTTACATCTCTGGGGCACAACTAATTGGAGGACTATTAGCCACTAGGGTTTTTTTTTATTATTGAAATTTAGAAGGAGTATTTTCGTTGGAACCTGGAGCTGCTTCTTCCTCAGTCTTGAACAGGGATTGCAAATGAGCAGTCTGTGCCAAGACTTGCTGTTTGAAGAGGAGCATTGTTTCCTCCAGTTGCCAGTTCTTTTTCTGGGTGTTGGCTCTATGAATCTTGGAGATGGTAGAGATGAATCTATCTGCTTTGATACCCTGAGATGGTTTCTCTTCAGATAAGGCAGGAGATTAGCCCTCTTCTCTGGGTCCAGAGTCCTTGTCTGTTTTTCCTCCTCAGCTGTAGCTGCATAGTAATCACAGCGGTGGTAGTTTGACTTTTGATGTAATTGTTCTTGGAATGATACAGTTTTAGTGGAAACAGAGATCCTGCACCACTAGAAAGACTGTTAGGTGACTTGTGATCCTTTTAGACCTTCTGTGTGAAGAATTCTTTTGCATATTAAGTAGCTGAGGTGTGAGAAATTCGACTATAAGGAACATAGGCAATCCCAGCTCATCATACACTTAAATGCAATACTTGGAAAACTCATCCTCTCGTTCTGTGGTTACTCTCTCCCTGTGAAAATGTCACTATCTGCATCCAAAGGGCTACTCAAACAGGCTGCACACTGTCCAGAGCAGTCCACTGGAGACTTGAAGTTTGTAAGGGATAAGGATTTGCTGTCAGGAACAGCAGTGATATAATAACAGCATTAATATAGGTGTGATGCTGTCTTAGGACCTGTTAATACCTTTTGCAAATGAGATGAGAAATTCTGATGGGTGCAGCGTTTTGCCCAAAAACACGAGGGGCTGTGCTGGGATCCCAGTGTGGGCTGAACTGGTTCCAAACAGCTGCCTATTCCATACCTCAGCATCAGTGGAGCTGCTGATTTGGGAGGGTGCTTTTTACTGTAGTCTCAGGTTTCTGGGGGGTTTTTATATATGGTTTTGCTAAAGTTGTGCTTGGTGTAGGTTTATCTGCCAAGCCCCCGGCTCACTAGCCAAAGGCCAAAAAATGGGTGATGACTTTTTGGTCTTGGCATGAAAAGCCATAGCTGTACTCAAAGTGTTTTTAGAAGAGCTGTTTCCAAGTTCAGGCCTGAGCTTTGGTGGTCAGCTGTACAGCCAGCTTCAGCTGGCACTTACTGCAGGGTGCTAACGAGCAGTGCAGCAGTAATTAGCCAGGTCTAAGCATTAGTCAAGAAAATGAGTGTAAAATGTACAAGTCAAAAACCAGAGTGATAGGAGGTTCTTCCTGCAGCCGTTTCCAAAGTAAACTTTCACTTTCTCTGCTGGAATTCCTCAGAACAGGGTGAAAAATTTGTCTTTTCAGGGTTGTACAATGGATTGAAAAGTGGTGGGGAGGATGGAGAGGATTGTGCCTCTTGCTGCACCCCAAAGCATCCAGGGGAGGGCTGCTCCCCTGCTTCCTGCCAAGGCGGATCCCCGTCTGTGTGGCTGGCGAGTACAAGGCTATGGCTAGTGAAGTAACAGCAGCTTAGAGCTCACCAGGCAGGATAATCTTGGCCTTTCTAAAGCTGCCTGTCTGGTAGGAAGCTCTGTCTTTCACGGGGAGAGAGAGTGGAAGAGCTGCTCGTGGCTTACAGATGGTTTGGGGATACAGCCTTACTTTCCTGTCTCTGTCCCTTGCTCTAAAGCGATCGCCCTGTGAGCACACAGCGGTGTAAGGGCAGGAGTGAGTGCTGGAAAAGCAGGTCTGGTGCAATTCAGAAACCACGCTTTTGAATGCATTCACTTCCGTTGCTGCAGTGGAGCACCCGGCCCCCTCTGCAGACAGAAAGGAGATCGGTTCAGGCTTGGGTTGTAACGCACGTTACGCCCCAATAAATCCCTGTCGCTGATGACATGCAAATGCCGCTGGTCTCCTCCTTCCTGCCGTCACTCCTCAGCCAGCTCCCTTCCACAGGAAACCTCCTCGCAGTGCAACTGCCAGACTCTCGCCTTCTTGGGGCTCGAAATCGTTTTCCTTGATGGCTCATCAGGAGACGCGCTAAAAGAAAGCAAGACATAATGGGGTCACCTGGAACGTTGCTGCCGCTGGCTGGAAACGTAGTGGTTGGAGTTGAAGCAGCAGCCACACGCTGTCCTATTAAGATGCTCTTTCACGTTGTCGTCTCACTCGGCGTGTCACGATCTGCGCCGCGCATTGTTCGGTGCCCCCCTCTCTCTTTTTTTCTCTTTCTCTCTCCAGCTGAGTGCCCTGTTCCTGGATTTCCACACTGGCATACCCTGGGAGCATCATGTTGTACCAAAAAAAAAAATTTGCTGCATTGCAGTATTTTGTCTGGGAGCTAGAAATGGGGAAGATGTATATTTTTTTTTTGCCTAAGCCAGACTCTCTCTAGCGTGAGTGTGCATCCACTGTGGATCCTTAAGCGCTGCAGCGTTCCCTCTGGCTGTGAAAAGGGCATGTCCTGATCGCTCCTGGGGGGCACGTTTGGTGAAAGTGCAGTGGAAGATGTTTTTTTTAGTGTGTTAAGTCTTTTGTTTTCCTGTACGTAGAGAAAGAGAAATACAGTCTGGCCAGTGACAAATTGACAAGAAAGGGTTTTTTTGTTGTTCTTGTCTAATTGAAAATCACCCAGTTGCATTTGAAGCAGATACTGGGTATTTTTGTGTTTTGTTGAGCTCTGAGAACCAAAGTTGCTCAGCTATTAATAAAATAATGGCGTAGAAGTGCAGGTATTGAAGGGAAGGAAACCCTTCCTCCTCCAGTCTACCTGGTTTGGCTCCTTCAGTTTGACCTGTCAGGGTAGCAAACAGGTTCTAAAGAACAGCTTCACTGCTCTTTAAAGTAAATGTGTTTTATTGATTCTGTGCTGTGACCTCCACTTCAATCATAAAACATTTCCCCATTTTTCAGCTTTGTAAAAAGAGTGTGGAGCTGTGGTCTGCAGTGGCTGGATGGTACAGTGATGTTTGCAACGTAACAGTACTCACACTGTCTGATACCTGTGCCCTTGTGTTACAACTTCAGTAACCCCAATTTTTCATGAAAACCGAGGTGGTGCTGCCCAGAGGCACTTGACCAGTGGGGTGGGGTTTTTTTTGTGTTCCCTGGGGTTGATCTGCTGGAAAATGTAGTTCTAAACTGGATTATTCTGACTTGCTTTTTGTAGCCGCCGGGTATGGTGGTGTTTTGGACTTATTAATGACTTACCAATGTGGGGAAGCTGTGTATTTCCCCTCTTGTAGTTTCTTGCTTGGAGATAGTAATGACCCTGTAAGAACTCCGCGTGGTACAGACTTGAAAGTGGCAGGAACAGGGCTTAAGAGAAATACTGAGATACTTACATGTAAAGTGATAGTGCTGGAAGTAAGTGGCTGAGAAGAGGGGGTTGCTCTTGTAGGTTGCCTGGATCAAGAACCCATTTATGTTTTAACTGCAGCAATCCTGTAGAAAGGATAATTCTTAATATTTCCCTGTGGGATTTCACTCGGTGTCCTGCTCTCTGTAGAATAAAGTGGAGCCTGACTTCCCCCTCCTTAGGAGAAGTGCTTCGTCTTGTAGCGAGGATACCAGAGCGTTAGGCTGGTACCTGCTCTGCCAAAACAGAGGGTGGGTCTAAAGAGCTTCCCTTTCCCTTTAGTAACTATTAATAATTAATTCTAGATCCTCTTGTGTCATTAAGCAGCTTTAGGGCACCTTGTACAATGCAGCTTTGTATTCATTTAGTAAATGATCTCCAAAAGAACTCAAAAAGACTTTCCTGTACAGCAAGGTGCAGTTCCAGGGGTTTTGGTGACCTGTAAAATATCCTATTTCTTGCTTCGTGTTCAGATGTACAAATGGATTTTTTTTTTTCAGTATTTTTTAAAATTTTATTAAAAGACCAGCAAGCAGTATTTGAAGAGAAGCGAGGCAGATATAAATCAGGGTGGTCTGTGTAACTTGGTTTCCCTGCTGTGATGCAAACATGTAAAATAAAGATTGAACGGAAAGAAGTTTAATGCATCTCATTTTCTGCTTCTGAACTGCTGGTGACCAAGCTGAGCCATTGATTCCCGAGCCTGCATTTCCCCGTGTCTGACTTCCATTTTGCAGCCGTTAACATGAAAATCATGTGTGCAAAGTAACTTTTCCAGGGGAAAAGCTTTCCTGACAGCAACCCACTGCAGGGTTCACTTCCCTTGAGCTGAAAGTCTTTCTCCTTTAGCTTTGCGAGGTGAAATTCCGCAGTAGTTCATGGCCTTCCAGTGGAAGTGCTTCTTACAGTCCTGTTTCTCACAACTTTGCAGTCTTGGGCAGGCTTGTTGCTGCCAGCCAGGGTTGTGATCTCCTTCCACAGGGCTTAGGGTTGGCTCGCTGTGCAAGGGAAGACAAGGAGCTGGTGCTTTGAACCTCGGTGACCAAGGCTCTACTCTTCTGAGGAGAGGCTGAGGGAGCTGGAGTTGTTCAGCCTGGAGAAAAGGAGGCTGAGGGGAGACCTTACTCTCTATAGCTACCTAAAAGCAGGGTGTAGAGAGGCAGGGGTTGGTCTTTTCTCCCAAAGAACAGTTGATAGGACAAGAGGAAATGGCTTCAAGTTGTGCTGGGGGAGGCTCAGATTGGATATTAGGAAAAATTTTGATATTAGGAAAAATTTTTACATTGAAAGGGTTATTAAGCCTTGGAATGGGCTGCCCAAGGAAGTGGTTGAGGCACCATCCCTGGAGGGATTTAAAAGCCAGGGTCATATAGTGCTTGGTGACATGGTTTAGTGATGTTTTTTATCAGTGTTAGGTTGATGATTGGACAAGATCATCTAAAAGGTTCCTTCCAACCTGGACAATTCTATGATACAATTCTGTGACAAGATAAAATACAGGTTTCTACTCTTAATTTGTAAGTAGTATCCTTTGTGGATCTGGCCACGTTATCTCCAAGGGGCAAGTCCTTGACCTGTTTGTTGCCAGGCTGAAGATGGTTTGGGGCTCTTGTAATTGTTCTCTTCCCGAGCTGTCAGGATCTAACCACGCGTTTTAATGTGGCAGGGTTGGCAGGGATGAGGAAGGCAAAGTATTTCTGAGAAATGTTCTTCCTGATAATCCCCCGGCCCACAAAAGCCTATGTCCTTCATCACAAAATGCAAGTTTTCGAGATGTTTCTTATGGTTTAGCCTCTCGTTCTCATCTTACCACGGAGGGGTAATGCCAAAAATAACCTGTGTTCTCTACCCTGCAAATCCTAAGCAGCCAGTTCTGCCTTGCCTTAAGCCTTTGGGTGGGTGGTGTGTTTTACCAGGGAACTAAACTATAAAAAGTACATGGATTTTGGACTTAATACCCTGCTGTAAAATAAAACAAACTTTGTTTTATGTGATGAAGAGGATGGCTGGTTGTTGCACTGGGGTAGCTGACATCTATTTCTTGCAGGTGGTTCTTGGATGTTGAGTTTCTCCAAACTGAATGTCCTCTGCTTTTTCTGTCTGCTGTATATTTGGCTCTAAAATATTTCCCCTTAAAGTGACAGCATGTTAACTCCTAACTCATCCCTGCTGTAGGAGTGGAGTGCTCCAGTGGAGATATCTGTGCTGGGCCCAGAAATTGCTCAGCTGGAATGAAATGTTAGGGGAGAGGCATGTGAAATGGGACTAAATTGTGAGAAGACTCACTTGAGATTGAGACCAAGTGTAGGTCATCTGGAGGGGAAAAAAAAAATTATCTTGATTTCTGATTATCTTCTCCAAAGAGAGACAAAAAGCTCCTAGTACTTGAGGTCTGTTACAAGTGGACGCTGGTGGACTTTCACAGGGGGAAGAATATTCACAACCAGAGCCCTAACTCTACGTCCCTCAATGTGCTGTGTTTGGATGCAAGTTTGTAGGTGTTTTCCTCTCTCCCGAGGAGGCAAATCATTTTAAGGATTTTTCTTTTAGTGTCTGAAATTCTGAGCTGTCTTGATCATTGGCTGCTCTTTGTTGCAGTCCAAGCTGCCTGCTGTCTGCTTCTGCTCTGGCAAGTTTATCTTCATGACTGCAAAGAGCTGCCTTCTCTTTGAATCTTGCTTTTACCTTCCTTCACCTTCTGACTGACAGACTCTAATGAGCAGGAGCGTGTTGTAGTGCCCTGTGTAGTGAATGGTCAATAAAACCAAATTGCTTTGTGCAGAAGAGGTAATAACACAGCTTGTATTGGCACAGCTGATCCCGATGCTGGGGTCCTCAGTCAGGAGATGAGGGCTTTCGTGTGTCTTAAGTAATAACAAATGCATGTCATCCCTTTCTTCTCTGCCCTCTCATCTATGGAAGATACTGGAACTCGGGCTGACGCTGCTTTCTTTGGGGCTCTTTTCCACTGTGGAATATTTTTAGTGGGGTGGCTGAGAGATAATGCATGAGATGGGTCCTGTATTACTGAAAAAAAAAACCTAATAAATAAACAGGCATGTAAAGTGAGGCTGTTACAGTGCTGGTAGGTGGCATAAGTGAGGACCAAAATGGAGGGGATGGCTCAAAGCTCCTTTTACTGCTCCCCCTTGGGATGATTGTGCAGAGCTTGACTTCCAGCACCCTCAGCGAGAGGAGCTGTTACCACCATGGCTTTGCTGGGACAATGTATTAATAAGGGGGGTGTGTGTTGTCCCTGAGGATGCTATTCTGAGGTGATGACCTTCTTCAGTGCTGAGCTCTTTTTGTAGGGTGGCACAATATCTCGTCGGCAGCCTGTTGCCCTCAGAACACACATGGACCCACCACGTACTGGGGGCCTTGTTAGTGCCCTGGCTGCTGCTGGCTTGGAAATGCTGCTTCTTGGGACGCTTCATTCTGCAGGAGCTCTGAAGTCAGAAGGGATCCCACACCCAGCACGGCTGCCAAGGATTGATCTGCATCCCCTGGGAGAAGCCAAAAGCTTGTTTGGTTTTGGGATGGATCTCGTACCAGGAGGCGGTAGCCAAATTGGAGGGGCTACAGCGAACAGCTGAGGTGACTGAGGCAAGAGAATTGGGCAACGACAGAAGATTACAGGACTTAAAGCTGTAAGCCCTGACTAAGTGATGATTAAAGGGAGCTGAGGAGATGGAGCACGTTGCAAAATGGCTGCGTGGAGGGGAATAGGCAGAAACGGTGGGGAATTAATTAGCGTGGCTCAAGGCCCGAGCTGGGGAGCAGCGAGATGCAGTGAAAGCAGAAGGAAGGCAAGATGTGGGGAGAAACCTTTTGCCAGTGAGATGGGTTTGGCTGCAAACAATCTCCCTGGAGAAAGGGAGGCAGTTTTGTGTGGTTTTAGGTAATTGCCACTGGAGTGGACAAATCACTGCTAAATACACTGTGTGGAATGACTCCTTATCGGCTGAGAGTTTTACTATCAAACCTCGTAGATGCCTCCACCGCGCTCGGCCGCTCCACAGGAGGAAAGTAAAAGTAGTGTGTTCAAGTGAAGCCGGTACGGGCCTGCCCTGATCTGTGCTCGTGGTAACTCAGGGTTTTAACTGCTGTTGCAAAAAAAAAAAACTGAGCAGATATATCTGCTGGGATTTACCCAGCACACGATGCCGGTGTGTTGCCATGAATCAGAGCAGCCTTGTGGGAGGCAACGGTTCAAACTCTTCTGGTGACAAAATTTGAAAAGAGTATGTACAGGTTGATTTGGTCTGTTTGAATATTTTTTTTTTGGGGGGGGGGGGCTTATGAAGGTTGTT
>VXBJ01000184.1:0-15138 GCA_013400055.1 Nycticryphes semicollaris | reverse complement strand
GTCCCCGCGTCGGTGGCGGCGAGCGGTGATTCCTGCGGGCATCGGCGCGGCCG
The DNA here is from genome assembly GCA_013400055.1 of Nycticryphes semicollaris. Taxonomy (NCBI): domain Eukaryota; kingdom Metazoa; phylum Chordata; class Aves; order Charadriiformes; family Rostratulidae; genus Nycticryphes; species Nycticryphes semicollaris. Next base: position 15,085 of record VXBJ01000184.1, on the reverse strand, counting down.
GGGCCCTTCCCCGGGGGGAGGGCGCAGGCTCAGCCGGGCTTTGTTGCAAGAATTCCGAGATTAGCCTGGGAGGATTAAAAAAAACCCAACCAAACCACTATCCAAACCGTAAGGAAGCAGAGACAAGGAGAGGGGTAGGGAGCCGGAGAAACACTCTGTTTTTCTTACTAAAACATTTCTCCGTGGCCTGTTTCTAAGCCTTCTGTATCATCCGTGGGACCAGGGCTGCATCCTGCCCACCCAGGGCGATGCACCCTCCTCACCCTGACCCCCCCTACCCTGCTTGCCCCTGCTCGGAGCATCCTTTCTCATGGGGCTGCCTGGCCCTGGGGTTTGGCAGCCAGGCCGGTACCCAGGGACCAGCTGTGGTGGTTGTCCCCCCACCCTCGCTGCCTCCTTGGGGCCAGGCAGCATCTCCCTAAACAGGGACCCAAACCGTCTGGGTGGCTTTCAAAGTTTGCGTGCGTTACTTGGAGGGGTTTCCTTTGTTATTATGCTCTGAAGCGGAGAGAAGAGCCTGGCACTGGAGAGTTCAGTATTTTTTATGAGTATTTCAGTATCAGTTTAATAACCTGATTTTCTAAGTGAGCGACTTTCCCATCTGAACCTTCGCTATATTCTTATTAATGTGGCTGTTGCCCAAGCCATCCAGTTTTAGCAAAATCGATTTGGCTTTTTTTGTTGTTGTTGTTTTTTTGTTTGTTTTCTGAAGGATGCACAAAGGAAACAAAGGCTTTGGTGGTTCAAGTTTACCTCTCCGCTTGCAGGTCGGAGATATTCCCCTACCGTGCAGCAGACCTGCCAGCTCTCCCCGCTGTCATTGCTGCAGTCCCACGGCAGCGCTTACCCAAAAAGGCAATAGATTAGGATGCAGCAAGTTCTCCCATATGGAGAAGAGGCGATACTGGTGCATTGCACAACCCTACACGCGGGGTTGCTCTCTCGCCCTGGCACAGGCAGGTTGGGCAGGTTGCGGGGGGCGCATCTGCGTGGCCAAACCGTGAGTGGTGGTAGGAGAGGTTGGGGTGCTTCAAAGTGTCTCTGGGAGAAGGAATAGTGAGCAGGCAGTGCTGGCTGGGCAAAGACCCAGGCTGGAGCTGAGACCTGGGTTTTGGTGTCCCTGCTGCTGCTGGGACCCACAGTGGGTGCACCTGAGCTGGGCCAGGTATGGGTATCGCCATGCTGCAATCGCCCACTCAGCTGCTGTGACGATCTGATCTCTGATGGAGAGGGATCTGGGAAAAGCCAGCCCTAGTGCAGCCTTGTCTGCTGGTAGTCTCTTTTGTGCTGGGCTTTCTGCACCCCCAGGGTGCCTTCTCTCTGTGCAGGGAAGGTGCCAACCCCAGTAGGGCATGTGGGCAGTGATGCCCCATGTCTCACCGGCAGCTGATACTGAACAAACACAGCGCTGCTGGACCCATCGTCTGCAGGCACAGGGGTGTCTGTCTTGCTGGAAGAGGCCAGCAGAGGGGCATTGCCTTTTGAATCACTTTATTCCCAACTTCCTGCTCCCCTCTCTTGGTTGCCCTCCCCTTTCTGCCACACTCCAAAAAGGACTCCGGTCCTCTGATCGCTCCCTTGGTGAGTTCCTGGCCTGTCTGGGGTATTGTTTGCCCACTCCAGGCCTTCTGCTGCTTCTAGACCCATCTGCCTGTGAGGCAGCAACACCTGGGCAGCTGTTCCATGGGGCAGCACAGGGCTCTTCGCTTGGCCAGAGCCCGATGCAGCACCCCAACATGCCTCGACCCACCGTGTGATGCCTGTCAGGGAGAGCCATCGTTAATACCAGGCTCTGTTTGTTGAGCTCTGCTCATTCCACCTCTCATCTCTGGGATTAATTACTCTTGCTGAGTGTTTCTGCCCCTTTTCTGCAGCTGTCAAAGCGAGCGCGCCTTCCCTTGTCTGGCGAAGCACTTCACAGGGCCCTCCCAGGCACATCTGAGAGCCTCTGATTTATCTTCAGATCCTGGGAGATTGGAAAGATATTAATTTCCCTTCTGTGTTTCAAGGAACCTGGGCAGAGGAGATGCAGGTAGGAGCGCAGGGTTGCACAGGGTGCAGGGGGAAGGACTGATCCAGACCCCTGTGCCACGGCTGGTGGACCAGTTCAGGCAAGGGGTAGCCATACCCCCAAATTCATGGCATACTCAACGATTTCTGGAGATTCTGCTTGGGGAAGGTTTTGCTCCGCAGCGCTGTGGTATTTTGGCACCTTTCTGGTGGACCAGTGATGACCATCCTTCAAAGAGAACCTTCAGCGTGTGGCTGCCCTTCCCTTGTGCTGGCTGCCACGGTCCTGGCCCTGCCTCCTGCATGGTGCTGTTCTGCTGCTGTTACAGCACATCTGGGCAGATGTTCCCAGGAACCTGTAACTGGCAGCTAATGATGGGGGACCCACTTTCGTCCCAGGGAGGTTCCCGTGGCAGCGTGAGCCGTGGCTCGGTATGTGAAGGGTTTCTCCCACGACGGGATTTCCTTCCATTGCATCATTTTCTGTTTGTGCGATTTCCAAATGAAACAAAGTAAGTAACAAAAAGCTCCTTCTTGGTTCAGCTGGGATTGGAGGGACAGGGAGACTTCACCCCCTCTCCCTGTCCTACATGGCTTTTGTACAAATTTATCACATCCGTGGGACTACAGAGGACCCGCAACCCCTGCCACATCCCCTGGTGGCTTCTTGTGTCCCCTGCACACTGTCTCCTGTCCCCTCTGCTCTCTCCATCTCCTGTTTTTGACATTTCTCTGGCCACACCTGGGTAGCAGCAATCTCGGAGCAAGCAGGCAGTGGGAGCAGCCGGGAGAGGAGCTCACATGCCAGGCCACCATGGGCAGGGTGGCCATGCCGAGGATGCTGCAGGGTTGCCCTCGGCAGCCTCCATGAGATGCGAGAATTATTTTACTGTGGATATTCAGAGCAGGTTGTCCCAGGTCCTGCTGGGAACCGGACACGGAAGGTCAGGAGCCTGGAAACCTCGTCTCTTGGCTCCCCTTCCCACTCTGCTCCTGATTTATGGTGCCGGGGGCCAGATTTTAATGGCACTTGGACACCTAAAGGCGCAGAAGGACAATCGAGGGCTTCTTCGAAGTGCCGGCTGCCCAAGTCCTGTTGATTTGGACCCATCACCGTGTGCCTTTCATTATCTCTGAGCACCTGAGTGCCCAGGAATATCTGGCAGTGCCAAGCTCACCCATCTGCCAAGCGCTGGCGGGGAGAGCCCGGCTGTGGGGCGAGGATTTAACCTTCTTCAGAGGCCAGGCCGGTGCCATATCAGAGAGTGCGTGAGAAGCCAATGCTGAGTGATAACAATAATGAATAATAAATTATATAATTCTTTGCACTTCCATTGAGTCTTTAATCCAAAATCTCTTGAATTGCTTTATAATCATTAATTTATTAATCTTCCTGATGCCTTGTTGAGGTAGCTCGGTGAGGCAGTTTTGGCCACGGTGTGTTTTGTCCCAGGAGGTGATAACACCCAAGACTTGAAGGATCGCGTCTGTCAGCCCCTCTTTGGTGGGGATTTAATCCTGGGTTTAACCTGGGCCAGGTGCTCATGGCTCAGGTGGGATTTGGGATTGTGCTTAAGAGCCTTGCGGGGGCCACGGTCAAAGGGTTCTGGGACGTTGGAGATTGAATGCAGGTCCCGGGGTCCCTGCAGCCCACACTGGGTTGAGTAAAGTTCTCGTGTGTGGTTGTGGGTGCAGAATACATGTCGTGGGTGGGAATGGCTTGAGGTGGACTCCTGGGAGAGGAATTGAGAGAGAAATGCAGTGCTGAGTGTCCCCACTTAGAGCAGTGCCCTCAGGCCAACCTGGCCACGGCACTGGCAACCCTTAAAATCATGCTTAAAAATTTGAGGTTATTCCAGAAGAGTACAATTTATCTCTTCTTTTTAGTCATTTGTGGGGGGTGGAGAGGGATTGGATTTCAGGGTTCACTTCTCAGCTATTTCCCAAGTCCAGAACTACTAAAACTGTATTTTTTTTTTTGATGCCAGCTGCAATAGCCGTGCGATCTGGTGCGCTCAGAGCCAGGCAAGTGCAGCAGCATCGCTACTGGGACCCAGTACGGGGTCGGGGTGGTGGTCCCAGTGCTCCAGAGGCCATGGTAAAGCTCTGGAGAAGGTGTGGGAGCCGTGGTGAGGGTCCCAAAATGACACACATACACACACACTGGTACTGGGAGGTGCGGGTGCGGGGCGAGGAAGATGCTCTTTTCCCAAGAACCGCGTCCCACCCACTGTGATCTATTTTGTGGATTTTAAACTCACTCTGGCATCATCATTTTCTGCTCTTTTACAATAAGCTGCAGAATTGGCTCTGTTGCTCGACAGTAATGCATTGAATTAATGGGCATTAGTTTAAGAGCAAACTACAAACATATTGATTTGTAGTTACGGGGGTACATCGTGGCGGGTTGTATTCTGCGGGAAAGGAAGGTGAATTCTCAAATTGTTGGAACTCTCAGCCAGGAAAAGGGGTCAGTTCCTCACTGGGTGCACTGGGCTAGGGTTTTGCTCCGAATTGTGCCACCCAGGCGCTGGGGTAACGCGCTGGCTGGGGCGGTGGGCAGGAGCAGAGGGACAGACGGAGCAGGGGAGGGACCTCGGTGGCTCCCCGCTGCCGGTTTATTTTTAGCCTCCGAAATGTTTGGCCCCAGGCACTGGGTTTCTCTGCCAGGTTGGTTCGTGTTGAAATCCCTTGCTCATCTGGCAGAAAGCGGGGCAAGCTGGCCAGGTGGTTACGCACCCGTTACCCCTCGGCAGCAAGTGATGGGTGAAACGCTGACACCATGGAGCCCCGAAATGCGTCTCCCTGCCTGCGTCGGGCAGCTGCCTGCGCTCCCCCACCAGCCCCAAGCCACTTGGCTCTGCTCGGCCCCACCAGTACCGTGGGCTGACAGCCAGTGGGCAGGATCCCACTGGGGTGGGAGACCCATGGGACCTGTTCCCAGGAGCGAGGTACCGGGATGCCGAGGAAGATGCTGCTCCTGCTTGGTTGAGCCGATGAGCGTGCCTGCCTGCTCCGAGCTCTCTCAGCATGTAATAGGATTTGTAGGAGCCCCAAAGGGAAGTTTTTTGGGGAAGGAGGAGGACTCCTTACCCAGCAATCTGGAGATATGCTGGGGAGAGGGGAGTGGAGTGGGTCTGGTGCCCTCAGGGGACATCGTGGGAGGGCAATGGGCAGGATGTGCCAGAGGGATGTGCTGGGGCTGGCTTTTCTTTGGGACCTGTTTTTACTGCAGCCACAGGTAACCCAGAGCTGTGAAGGTGGCAGCTGTGGTGCAGCTTGATGGGGACCTGATGTGCTGTCTCTGGAGAGCAGTGGTGCATCTGGGCCGAGGAACAGCCCTTTCCCCAGCGAGACCCCAACTTGCAATCTCATGTCTGGGTATCCCATCTGTACATGGCCTTGGTGCTCTGTAGGTAAAGGCAACCGAAGCAAGTTTTGGGGTGTCCTTGTGGTCCCTGGGAGGTGTTTGCAGTGCCACGGTGGGAAGAGGAAGATGCGGCCAAGGTTCCCCTCGGGCTCCCTCTGCGGCAGAGCGGAGCAGCTGTCCCTGCCAGCCACGCTCACACCGCTGCTTCTGCTGCTCCGGCATCAGAAGAATCACATTTCATTTATCCCCTGACATGTTAATGGATCTGCTTAACCACTCTCCTGACCTTTGCTGCTGCCGCTATAATTAAGGTTGTGAAACAAGAAGCTCCAAAGGCATCAAAGGAAGCGGCTGCTCCAGGGAGGAGCCCGTGGACGCGCTCGCTCCGTTATCGGGGTGACATTTGTGGGGTTGCTTTGTTCCTCCCTCCCATCCTCGGCCCCCTGGGTCTTCTAGGGAGCTGAATGGGAAAGGGAGCAGGGTCTGTGCCCCCTACCCCTGCCTGCCTGGGTGCTGTGGTGGCTGAGGGGTGCTCAGCCTGGAGCATGGTGACCCCTGCTGTGGTTTCTCGGTGGCTGCTGCAGGTTTCCCAGCCCAGTGGTGCTTGGCAACATGGTGACCTAACCCTGACAAAACTGTCACTAAACCATGTGCCAAAAACGTGCCTTGAAGGGAGAACCTCATGCAGGAGATGTGGGGGGCAGGTCATAGAATCATTAAATCATAGAATTGTCTAGGTTGGAAGGGACCTTTAAGATCATCACGTCCCTTCCAACCACATTTTTGGTTTCTACACGGAAGGAAGGCTGTTTGTGCTTCATCCACACGTTTCTCCAGCATCTCCTGATCGATGGCTGGACCTTGTGAAGATGCCCTGGGTGCTACACTCCATGGAGGAATGGGTGTTCAGTGCTTCCAGCACCCTCCACTTCAGCAGCCCTTGGTACAGACCCATTTCGGTGGGTGACACAGGGAGGGGGCAGAGGCTTTGCCCTGCAGCGTCCTCCTGACCTTCCCTTGGCTCCAGGGTCTGATGGCTGAGTCACAGGGACTTCCCTTCCCCTGCTTGTTCTGTGACTCAAGAGGGTCTTTCTCCTCCGCTTGGGGCAGGAACCCCTCCAAGGGTTGGGGACGGCACCTTTAAGCCAGGTCATGCCAAAACCCCTTGGCAAGGGGAGGATTGAGCAGGGGGCAGGACACAGCTGCCTCCCTGGCATGGCCAGGGCTGCTTCATCCCTTCTCTCTGCATCCCAGGGATGCTATGCTCTGCTGTGGGGCATCTCTGTGTTGGCTCGTGGGGAAAATGGGATAAAATCCACCTTGGGATAGACCTGCTGCAGCCACCAGCTCCTGCTGTGAGCATGTTTCAGTCTGATTCATTCATTTCCAAACAAAGGTTCTGTCCTTTGCCTTTCCTCCACTGCCTTTGCTGCAAAGAGCGACTGCTGTTTTTTCCCTGAACCCAATTTCCAAAGCCTAATGTCGGGGCCTTAAATATTTAATAAAGTCTAAAAAGGATTTTAACTGCATATTGGCTTTCCTGTTGGTACCAGCCCCGGGGGAGAGGAGAACAGAGCTGCTCATGGACCTGTTTATCCAGTCTGGGAGCAAGACAGACCACTAATGGCAACCGCCGGCGAGGAGAGTGCCAAACGCACATGCAGTTCTCGCCGCATATTGCTTCGTATCTCAGCAGTAATAAATGACACCAATAACGCTGTCGGGCTTGTGCTTCGAACGTCTCGGCGGCTCCCGGACCCGCCGTTGATGCTGGCGATGCCTGTGTCTGACAGGGAGAGAAGCCAAACTGGGCGAGTGCAAGGGGAGGTGGATGAGCTGGGGTGATCCCCATCCTCCTCCGACAGGTAGGCAGCTCTGGCTGTGTCGGCATCCACGTGGTGAGGCTGCTCTGATGTCCCTTTGCGATGGGGGTGTTGCAGGGATGGGTACCTGCACGGGGACACATGGGGACATCCCCGGTGCCTGGGTGGTGTGGCTGGGAGCGGGAACTGGGCACTGCTGGGGTGTGTGGGGCTGAGATAGGGGCACGGTGGTTTGGGCAAGCTGCTGCTGGTCATCTCTGGGGTCTTGCCATGGTTGTTTCCATGGGGGGGTGACCCTGGTGCTGCAGCCAGGGTTGTGTTTTAACACTGCTTCCCCAAAGCTGGCCCTGTGCCGTCCCGGGAGCTGGTAGAAACCCTGGCCCTGGGGGAATCTGATGGCCCCAGGGCTGGGGCTGAGCCCTGCCAGAGGTCAGGAGGACACTGCACTGGATAATGTTTAACCAGGGCACTGGTTATGTCGTTAAACCTGAATTTTAATGAGAACGAGAAATCAGGGCCAAATAACCCAAATTGCCAAAGTGCTGACGTGTGGTGTATCTTAAAAGTTACGGTCATTGAACGGGGACCCATGTGAGCTCTGAGATGCTGCAAAATGGGGTGATGGATGGTCCCAGGGGGAGACTGAGCCTGCAGCAGCCTGGGGGGGAATTTTCTCCCCTGGCCCCACTCCCCCAAGTGCTGCTCCCGTGGGTGCTGGGCTCTGTGCTGGGGGTTTGATGCCAGAGCTCGGTGGTGTGTTGCTGGAGGAGTCTCGTGGCCACACTCCAGCCATCCCTGGGGGCCAGTGGGTACTTCCCCGGCCCCAGCCTGCACAAAGCCACCCAACAGCCCAGGCTGCCAGAGGTGGTCCTGGACATCCCCGTGGGGAGGCGACTGTTCTGCACCAAGGAGATGCTGCCTGGTTAGGGGCTAAATGAAGCCCCACAGCTACTGCACTCATTGGTACATCCAGCAGCTCAAGATGCTGCAGTGCTCTTGGTTATGTGTTTTGTAGGGATGTGGCCTGAAATTGAAGATCACTGTTCAGGTTGTGATGTGGTTACCTCAGGTAACCTGCTCTGCAGGGCCAGGGGCTGGCGCTGGGTCCATCTGTGCCAGCTGATGGAACCTTCTTGGGTCCGTGTTTGGAGGAGCAAGGTGTGAGCTCTGTGCCAAGTACCCGTTTGGGCTGCCGTACTGAGCCCCGTGGTGGCTCAATGGGGACCAAGGGCTAATTCTGTGGTGGGTGTTTGTTCGGGTGGTGGTACTGACCCCCAGATCTCTGGGGTCCTTGGGGGCAAGGAGTGCAATCCAGTTGAGGATGTTGGTGAGTCCCGTCATGTACTCGGTGGGGAGGGAGGCAGGGAGGGAGGGGGGAAGCTCGTAATTGGTGAATATTAATGTTGTGATGATGTTGAAAGCGGAGTTTGTAACAGATTTCTGTTGAGACAATTCTTAAATATGTGTTTCGCAGAGACGAGGGGTGGAGTGTGTTGGGCATAAATTGCAGGGTGCGCGGGGTTCACTCTGGAGCACCGTGGGATTTTACGCATGAGGGGCTGATTTGTTCATGCATGAGCAGCCCAGTCATTTCCGCATCAGCACCCGATAACTTCACGCATGAGCACCCAATTAATACACACACGAGCGCACGATTAATTTGCATACGAGCACCCGGTTGATTTATGCACGGGTGCCCGGTTAATTTACGCTGGATCGCACACCGGTCCGTGCATGAGCGCCCTGTTAGGTGATGCATGGGTACCCAATTAATTAGTGCATGTACCCCCAGTCAGTTTGTGCCTCAGTGTCCAATTAATTCATGCATGAGCACCTGATCCGTTCACACCTGAGTGCCCAATTAGTACATGCACAAGTGTGTTATTTTCTAATTACAGTAATTTACACATTAGTACGTGCACAAGCGTGTTATCTACTAATTACACTAATTTACACAGGAGTGCCCAATTAGTTCACGCAGCAGTGCCCAGTGGGTTTCCGCATGGGTGCTCAATTAGTCCATGCATGAGTGCTTGATAAATTCACAAAAAACTGATGTATGAGCACCCGGCTGGCCCATGCATGGCTGCCCCTTCCACTCACGCCTGAGCACCCCGCTAGTTCATGCATGAGCACCCGATGAAATCATGCATGAGCACCCAATTAGTTCACCTAAGAGCCCCCAAATAATTTATGCACGAGTGCCCAATTAGTCCACGCCGTGATCACCTGCTTTATTTTTGCATGAGTGCCCACCGAGCTCGGGCATGGGTGCCCAGTTAGTGTGTGCATGAGTGCCCCATTAATTCACACAGGAGCACCCACTCCACACATGGATGGGTGCCCAATTTGCCCTCTGAGCATCTGCAGCAGGTTTTAGGCAGCCCCAGACCCAGAGGGGAGCCCCGGTGTGGGGCGAAGTGCTGGGTCCCCCACATGGGGATGCACAGGGACCTGCGGGGACCCCTGGAAGGAGCCACAGTGAGGCCCTGGGGGAAATAAATGCCAGAGGAACGTCCCTGCCATGCCTCAGTAGGTGATGCTGGACCAGTCACCTCTGGGTTCTGGTGGGGCTGGAGTGGCCTGCAGTGGTGGGGGAGTCTCTTTGTGCCTGGAAATAATTAACCCTGGTTTCCCTGATAAGGTGGCAGTGTCTGTGGCAGCACAAAAAAAAGCCCTGTGGGCCTGGACCGTTGTGTCACATCATGAGTCCCACTGTGACCAGGGGTCCCCAAGCCATTCCGAGTCTGGTCCCATCTCCTGCTCTCTGTCCTGCTGCCCTGTCCCCGCCACCGTGCAGCGAGTAACGAGCTCTGCCGTGGGCAGGGCATTGGATGGGGATTCGCAGTCCTGGGTCCCTCCTCTCCTCGCTGCCTGGCAAACACAAATTAACGGGCTTGAGCACTGATTAACCAGAGCTGTTTCTTGCTGCAGTGGCAGCTGGGTGGTGGGAAGAGAGGGGGCAGGCGAAGGGCGGGTGGTGACGGAGCTGTCAGTCCTCGCCTGTGCCGATGGGGATTGATGGAAAGGTTGGGGGGAAGAGGGTTGGGGAGTATTTGGGTACCGGTAGCTGCAAGGAGGGGGCTGGGGGCTGCATCGAGCAGTCTCTGCCTCTCTGTGCTGCATGGGACATGTGGCCAAAACCCTCCTCCCAGCTGAGATGGGAGCGGGGATGGACTCACCAGCGTGGCCGAGGGGTAGCAATGGCCCTTGGACACAGCTTGGCCAGGGGTGGGGGCAGCTCCTGGGCTGCCTGCCCCTGCTGCCTGCTCCTGCCTGCGGTGTGAGCCCTGCTCTCAGCCTTTCCCCCACGCTTCACTAAGAACAGCAGAAACAAAGGCACTGCCGTGCAGGGTTGGACGTAGGGGAGGGCATCTGTGGTGCGTAGCTGGGGCTCCCGGCTCGGAGATGCCTCTTTAGAGCGTTGTGGTTCATAACAAATGCTAACACCCTGCCTTTATTTAGCGCCTTTCGTCCCCAAGGAACCCAGGGCACGCTGCATCCGCTAACAAGCTGCTCCGTGTCCTATTTATAGCCATCCCCAGCCCCGACTCAGCGGGGACACGGCGAGGGAGCCGGCCCCGCTCCTCTGGGATGCTGCAGTGGGGCTGCTGCGGGATCGTCCCCTTGTCCTTGAGCGCTCGGGGTCAAACCTGGCTGAGGTTTATAGCACTGCAAATTGATTTGCATCGGCTCAGCATCGCGCCACAATCGATGCCAGGGAAGGGAAATGCAGCAGCCGCTGTCGCACAGGTACTTTCTGGGCTCTGCACACCAGGAAGCCGCAGAGGATGGATTGGGGAGAGCAGAGGGACAGCCCTCTCCTTGTGTGTGTCCCCAGCCCCAGAACAGATGGCTCAGCCAAGCCATGAGTGGTGTGTCCCCAAGGCTTCCATGGCCACGGGTCCCTGCTGCGGGGATGGGCATTAGCATCCCTCGTCAGTGCCACCAGGAGTTCAACACCCAGCGAGGTCAGAGTGGCTGGAAGTGGCAGCCATGAAGCCATCGTCTGTCTCAGATCTGTAACTGTGGATACGGGGAGGCACATAACAGCTCAACCCCAGCTTGCCCGGCTGTAGAGACACCGGGACTCAGGGCTGTGGGATTTCCCTGTGCTGGGAGGGGGAAAATTTGGTGGCAGAGAAGGGATGCACCCAGGCATGGATGGTTTTCCAAAGGCTGGGAGGTGGGGCCGGGTTCCCACCCCAGGGCAAAGCCCATGGGGTGGGAGAAAGCCACCGGTGCCAGTGTGGGCTTTGTGTGGCCCCGTTCTAGGCATGTACATTAACAAATCCCACCTCAGGAGCCCCATGCCGGTTTTCAGGCTGGCACCTGGAAGGTCCTCTCCGTCGGAAAAACCTCTCCCGGGAGCATCCTGCATCCCTCCTGCAGGCACGAGTGGAGCTGGCTCCGTCCCTCCCCTCCCGCCCCAGCCCGAGCGTGTCGTTACCAGCGTTTCTCCTGCACTAAAAAAAGCACAGATTTCTTAATTGTTTCCTGCTGGAATTGAAAGGCAGCTCCTGGGCCTGAAATAGCACATTGGGGGAAACACAGCCCAACGAGAGAGAGAGAGAGAGAGAGAGAGAGCGAGAGAGCGAGCAGAAGATTATTTGCCTGGAGGGGCTAAGCCAAGCCCCCACTGCAGCCCCAGGCTGCTGCTGTTGCCCCTTTTTCCTGCCCCATGGGGTGTCCAAAGTCCTGCCACTCACCCTCCTCCTCCTCTTCCCACCCACCTTCATCAGTGCCTCTGGGTGATCAGGGCTGCAGAACTGGTGCTTGGGGCATCCCCTGGCACGCTTGGCATTGGGGTTCTGGCTGGTGTCTCAGTGCTTGTGGGGAACGCGTGTGGAAAAGCCCATTTCTATTAGAGACGTCATTCAGCATCTTGCTTTTGGAAAGATGCTTCCTTCCATTTGGGTATGGGGAATCCTTTGGGACCAGCACGACTGTTGTTTTTGCCTGCCCCAGCTCAGCTGCTGGATGCGTCGTGTCCTTCCCAGATGCCTCCTGCCAGGAGACCTCTGTCCTTTCCCCTGTCTGCTCTTCTCCTGCCCGACAGCTCTGCCAGAACAACTCTCCAAATATCTCTTGTGGCACAGCTGAAGCCCTCCCTGTCCTTCAGCCCAGGTGCCCAGCATGGAGCATCCCCTCGCCTGCCTCCCCTCTCCTGGGATGCTGCTTTCCGGACACCCCACAACACTCTAATGGATACTGCTGCGCCCCCAGCATGGCTGGTCCCGACACAGCCACCACAGCCCTTTGCTACCTCCCTAGGGAGGCTGGGGGGAGAGGTTGTGGCCAGTCTGCCCTGTGCTGAGCCAGGGGGCTCAGGGTGATTCGCAGGCTCTGTTCCTCCAGCAGTCCCCAAGGTGGGGTGGAAGGTCTCCCCATATCCACAGGGACAGCCTCTGGCACATCAATTCCTGCCCATGGGGACACCGGAGCCAACACTTGGCCAGCAGCCATGTGGGGGCCGGCGTGTTCCATCTCAGCTTGCCCCACTGCTGCTGCTTGCCAGCCCTTGCCTGCTGCGGTCTGCGCCTTCTACCAGGCACGTTATCAATCTTTCTGATGGAAAATTGCTTTCTTTTATTTGCCATCCAAGGTAATTGGCATCTGTTGGTGTGTCTTGGGTCTCTATTTTTATCAGCCGTTTGCACATTGACACATCTCCACTCCGCCTCATTATCCCAGCGCCTTTCAGACCTATTGCTTTTTTATTATTATTTAGATTCACGATGCAAAGGAAATGACTAATGAGACTGTTTTCCCTCCCCCCCGCCCCATGCCCGCCTGCTGGCACCAGGCTCCCCGCTGGCGTGCTGGGATGCACGGGGATGGGTGCCAGCCCCCCGCCCCGCTGGGCTCCCCGGCATCCCGCATCCTATCGGAGCCTTTTCTCCGCTGAGGACATTTGCCATCTCAGCAGTCACACTCATGGCTGCCAGTGCTCACTGTTTTCTAGTTTGTCACGTTTTGAGGTTTCTCTGGAGCCTGGTAAAGTTTCCCAGGGCCCTGGGATGGGTTTGATGATGTTTCTTTCTGTGGTTCAGAGGCAGCTGGTACCTGGGGGGATGCTGGCCTGGGGGGCTCTTCTCATGCCCACGTTCAGTGTGTCAATGTTGGGGTTGGGCAGATGCCTTCCCTGAGCTGCCTCCAGGCAGACGTTTTGGCAGATGTTTCCAGGGATGTTTTGGCTATGGGGGGCAGATCCTCCCCAGGTATGAAGCAGCCCAGCCCCTGCATGGTCCATAGCATCTTGCAGCGATGGTGCTGCGCTCCCCTGGCGTGATGTCTTGGTGGGCTTCCCAGTTCTGGAGCCAGAGGGATCCCAGTGCCTGCAGCCCCAGGCCCATCGACCTCCGTGCTGGCACAGGACTCCCAGGCTGTGCCTTGAAGGCAACCGCTTACATGTGGGTAACACACGGCAGCGCGTGGAGCAAGCCAGCCTGGGGGCATATTCCCCAGGGAAGTCACTTATGTGAAGTGCAAAACACCAGCCGTTGCTGGGAAGGCACTAAATTCCCTTTTCTTGTCTTTTTCTCTCTTCCCCTGTTTTCTCTTGCAGTTACGGAGAAGGAGGTGCAGCAGTGGTGAGTGGCGGTTGTGGCGGTGAGAGCTGCTGGGGCGCGGGGCTGGTGGGCGAGGGGCCGGGAGCTGGTGGCACGCAGCAACCCCACCAGCTGTGCAGAACAAGGGGTGCAGGAGGTGCTCCTCCTCTGGGGTACAGGTGTTACCTCAGAGAGGGGACACCAGAATATAGAGGGTTTTTTCCTACACACCCCGTGCACAGTAGGGCTCAGATCTGGCAGCTCTCGGCCACCTGTGTGGGATGGTCATACTCCCTCTCGCCTCTTCCCTCCCCATATCATGGAGTCATGGAGTTGTCAGAGATGGAAGGGACCTCTAGACGTCATCTAATCCAACTCCCCTGCTACAGCAGGGTTGCCCAGAGCACATCACTCAGGGCTGCATCCAGGTGGGGCTTGAAGGCCTCCAGAGAAGGGGACTCCACACCCTCCCTGGGCAGCCTCTGCCAGGGCTCTGACACCCTCACCCCAAAGAAGTTTCTCCTCATATTCAAATGGAACTTCCCGTGTTCCAGTTTGTGCCCATTGCCCCTCATCCTGTCACTGGGAACCACTGAGAAGAGTCTGGCTCCATCCTCCTTCAACCCACCCTTCAGACACTTATAAGCATTACTGGGGTCTGCCCTCAGCCTTCTCTTCTCCAGGCTGAAGAGTCCCAGCTCTCTCAGCCTTTCCTCATCAGGGAGATGCTTCAATCCCTTAATCATCTTTGTTGCCCTGCGCTGGACTCTCTCCAGTAGTTCCCTGTCTCTCTTGAACTGGGGAGCTCAGAACTGGAGGCAGTATTCCAGTTGTGGCCTCCCCAGTGCAGAGCAGAGGGGGAGAATGACCTCCCTTGACCTTCTGGCCACACTCTTCCCTACACAGCCCAGGGTTCCATTGGCCCTCTTGGTGACAAGGGCACATTGCTGGCTCAAGGATACTTTACTATCTGCCAGGACCCCCAGGTCTTTCTCCTCAGAATTGCTTTCCAGCACATCCACCCCTAACTTATATCAGTGCCCGGAATTCTTCCTCCCATATGGGTGGCTGAGGGGTGTGGGGACAAGGGGACTGTCCAGCCTGGTGGCTGTGGCTGTCCCAGCATGTCCCCATTTGCAGCAGGGCTCCCAGAGCCTGGCAGGGGCTGGGGCCGCGGTGCCTCACCAGCAGCAGGCTCTCACCCCGGCCCTCCACCCCACCGAGCGCGACGCCCTAGAAAAGCCACCGCTTCCCTTTCATCTCCCAATTCCACCAGTCAAGGTTTGCTTTCTTTATCTCTTTCTGTCATCCTTCTCCCTTCCCCCACCCTT
>VXBJ01000183.1:3698-21243 GCA_013400055.1 Nycticryphes semicollaris | reverse complement strand
CCTTGTTAATTTTACTTGGAATTGGACAGTGGGGACTATATTGAATGAGTGCATGCACATACCTTGACACAGTGGGATCTTCATCTTGGTCGTGACCTCTGTGTGTTACTGAAATACAGATCAATAGTAACAGTCAAAGCAAATATCCTCCCTCCCTCATTCCACCTTCTCCTTCACCAGAAACAAACAGACAAAAGCCAAATCAGGCTAAATAAATGCATATGTAAAAAAAAATCCCTTCCTTGTTCAGATTATTATACCAAGAAAAGGATAAAGAAAAACATTATGGGACTTCTTTAGATACTAAGGTTGGAGAATTTAAAATTCAGAGAGACAAAACCCTTCAGAGAGACAAAACCCATCAAGTTACCTTGAAAGAAGAAATTCTGCATCCTGACTGCTTAATCTCTTCTCTGGACTTTGGTTTCCTAGTTTCTTTCAGACGCCCATTTCATATTGAGATGACTTTGTGTTGCCAAAACCTGCCTCGGTTTTTTTTTTGTTTGTTTGTTTGGTTTTTTTTGGGGGGGTGGGTGTTGTTTTGGGGTTTTTTTTTAGCATCCTAATCTATGTAGTGTTTTGTAGCCTGAAATATTATCACTTCTTGGGAAAAGTAAAATCTAGGGCATTTCGCTAAGCGTGGAAAAAAGTTTACTTTTGCTTTGTCTGGGGAAGCAAGAGAAGGAGTTAAAGTTAAGATGAACCACACACATGAATGCACTGGGCCTGCTGGGGTCTGGTTGTATATTCATTATACAAGGTCAGGGTCTCACTTTCATTCCTCCTGGTGTAATTTAGGTAAAGCCTTCACACAGTGCCTGACCTTTCAATGAGAAGAGCTCCCTGCCTCCCTCCTGACATGCTGCAGTAAATTTGTATGTAATTAAACACAGTGTTCCGACATGCCAGGTCTCTACAGCCACCTGGCCTCCCCTCTCCAGCTGACCTTTCATACTGAATCCAGCATAGACCACCAAGGCCAGGAAATGGATAGTATCAGAGTGTGGCACAATAAAGCAAGGCATGTCTACTCAGATTAAAATGTGGTCCCTGCTTCCCCTTCCACTTAGGCTGGCAGAGCCTGCATTGCACTGCATGTTCCATATTGAATCAGGAGCAGGAGTCATGNCTGCCAAACAATAATATAAAACTTATTGTTTAAGGCAGTAGTAGAACAATTGCTTTGAATAAAATGAGATCAGTTTATGATTTTCCATTCCAAGGAAGAGAAAATCTATAGGCTCCATCAGATTTGGTTAGTTACAGATGTCTGTGTAAAGACTAGAACTAGACTCAGAACTAGACTGGATATCATGAGAACGAAGTTGCTGTCCTGCTTGTCAGTAATCATCTGTNAAGAGTAGGAAGGCAGCTTTGCTCCTCAGTGATGTTTTAGCTACCCCTTGGGTACAAGATACCTCCAGGTTTCAGCCACAATGAGAATCCAATGGGCAAAACACTAAGTATGTGGGAAGTCCAGATCCTTCTCTAAGGAGTTCCTGATCTGTATAAACATTTTTGGAAAGATGAAGGCTTTTCACAGTAGGGCCCTCAAAAGGTTACACATGTTGCTAGCTAGGGTTGACCTAGTCATCAGACAGCATAATAACTCTGGATAATGAAAATGGGAGGAGATGGGGAATGGCCAGATTAAGAGTCTACGAATTAACTACAAGAACCTCCTCTAGTCCATAAGAGTTTACCTAAAAAGCAGGACTTCTGCTTGTAGGAAGCTGTGGGAAAATATAATTATATGGTGCCATAAGGGATACGTTTAGAAATACAGCTGCTTTGAAAAGAATTGCAATTCTTTGAAAATTATACGGTGATACTAGGCACCTAAAAACATTCTTTGGATGTTGCAGATACTGTTCTGGAAGGACAACAAGAACAAGAAGCTGTTGCACAGGACTTGGTTACAAGACTGAAAGTCAACTCACCTATCTTAATTCATCTCTATCTACATTTGAACTAGTCTTCTAGTTTTACTTTATAGTCAAAGGAGAGAAACTGAAAATTCCACACATTTGACCAGTCTGGACAGCTATGCTGGGTAGAAGTTTCAACCATTTAGACTGATAAAGATCAGATAGAGAAATCCTACCCTGACTTCTTCATATACATGCTAACTAGTGAGCATTGTTGCAGTGATATAAAGGGATCTTGAAGGTCCTTTAGGGCTCTGAAAGTCAGACTGTCTGTTCCCAGCCATATCAACTGCAGTACATTCAAGTAAAATTACCTCTTTGTGCTTCATTTTTTCTAATAAAAAAAAAAGAAAGACAGTGTAACAATAATATAAAAAGAACTATGTTCCTCTAAATACAGTAGTATATTACCACCAGCTATGTGGTACCACCAGCACTGTCTAGAATAACTGAAAGTGTGAGAAGCCTGAAAATGAACAAATTTGAAATAACATTCCTTCAAGCAAATGGTACTGCAAATCTGGGTACATCCTTTGGAAATGCTTATTTGCTATGATAGGCATTTAGGACTAAGAATAACTTCCTGTTAGTCGGAAACATTATTATAATGATGGTTCTTTTCTGCATGAGGAATAAAGACACCACAAGGGAAAAGGTACTTTCAGACTAGTCTCCATCATTAGAAACTCTGCTGTTTATCATCACTTTCCTTCACAGACAGGTCTAACAAGGAAGTGGTGGTATATCAGGCATCTAAATGACCTTTTGGGTTCAAGATTTTCAGATGTGTCATATCAAACTTATTACTAAAATCTTATCACATCACCTTCCCTCTGCTTTCCCTTTACACTCTGATGTTAATAATTCTCAACCCCATCTTGCTGATGGCTCATGATCCCATTGTCTTCTAGCAGTTTCATGATATTTTCTCCATCATTACATTCCATTATTTTAATGGGGAGAGAAGTTAGATTTATAGGATGGCAATTGCCAGGACCAGAAGTAAGAAACAGAAAAAGACCTATTTTTTTTGTAGGTCATCCAGCCGTTTCCCTTGCCAGTGTCTGAATGTTCCTTCCTGCATACATTCTTCTGTTTTTTCCAACGTGCCTGTAAGTCTGCTGAGCAATGGATTTTCCACCCTTTCCTTTGGGAGACCATGGCTTGATATACTTCACCACCAGTAAGTGTTTTATTCCTGATATTTATTGTGAGTTTTTCTTTGCTTAATTGTATCCCATTGCTCTTAGTTATATCCCCATGGACCATCTTAAATAATTCCTTCTGTCATTGGCAGCTTTTCCCTTCAAATTTGTGTATTTATTTCTTGTCCTATTAATCACCTTTGAAGAACACAATCTTTCAGCTCCTTCATCCTTGAGATATAGAGGAGATGTCTCTACCTCCACTAGTTAAGATCATTTTTCCTGTTCACAGAGGATCACAGAGATATCTAGGTAATTTCCTCTGCCTATAAACACAAAGGATAGTTAAGAGAAAACGGATAAGCTTTATCATATAGTGGAAGGATAAGAGTGTTACAAGAAAAAGCTGAGAATAAAAAGGTTTTACATTCATGTGACCAAATTCATCTAGTAATCTTAAAATGATAACCAAGGGAGTTCTCTGGTACTGTTTTCTTGTGAGATTTTGGGAAAAGTGACGCACATTGAATTGGTCTCCTTAATAACCTTTACTTTATCCTGCATGGTGAATGATATATTGCAACACTCTTCTAAAAGATAAAATAAAACCAAAGATATGAAAAGAAAATGCAGTATTTTTAGGAGTATCAAAGCAAAACACCTGGACTGAATCAAGTAGTTTGGCTCTTTCTGTGCTGTGCCCCTCCTGCAAAATAGGAGTTCATAAACTTCTCTAATATAGACTCAGAAAAAAGCAAGGATCTTGCTGGATGAAAAATCTGTTTCCTGCCCACTTTGAGTTTTAAGTCTGTATTTTGCAATTTCTAGGGATCTAAAATACAGGATTTCAATACAATTATAGGGTGCAGATTTGGTTGCAAAGCGCATGTTAGTGCTAGACTTCAGTATCAATACCATCACTGTACTTATATCACCAGGATCCAATGAGGATTATTTAGTTAATGTCTGTAAAGGGCTAGGAAGTGCTGTTTAAATGTTATTCTTATGAGCTCTTTGGTTTTTGGGGCTGGTTGCATTTCTGTTGAAACTGTCACTAATACTTCCTTGACCTTCTGATTCAGCTGCAGCACTTTGGCAAGAGAACTTTTGCAGCTTTGAAGTGGGAGGAAGACATCAAATCCAATGGAGTGTTAGAGTACAACTGACATTTGAAGCTGCAATACCTTAAAATCATTATCATTATCTCTGATATTTACTGTAGCATACAGTGCTTGGATGAAATGGTAAAGTTCACCTTTTCTTCCCATACACACTGTACTGTCATATGTGGTGTTACACATGCATTCACATAGACACATGTGGGAACCTTTTTCTGCAAGAAAATGGTCACATAACTGAAATAGTCTGAAGCAAGTTAACAGCCATGAGTGTGAATCTAAGCAGATACAGAAGATGTAAATAAGGGCAAACAAGAACTGTTAAGCAATTAAATATAATGACTTGGCTGATCCTCAAGGCCAAGTTCTCAGNCTTATGAGCTCTTTGGTTTTTGGGGCTGGTTGCATTTCTGTTGAAACTGTCACTAATACTTCCTTGACCTTCTGATTCAGCTGCAGCACTTTGGCAAGAGAACTTTTGCAGCTTTGAAGTGGGAGGAAGACATCAAATCCAATGGAGTGTTAGAGTACAACTGACATTTGAAGCTGCAATACCTTAAAATCATTATCATTATCTCTGATATTTACTGTAGCATACAGTGCTTGGATGAAATGGTAAAGTTCACCTTTTCTTCCCATACACACTGTACTGTCATATGTGGTGTTACACATGCATTCACATAGACACATGTGGGAACCTTTTTCTGCAAGAAAATGGTCACATAACTGAAATAGTCTGAAGCAAGTTAACAGCCATGAGTGTGAATCTAAGCAGATACAGAAGATGTAAATAAGGGCAAACAAGAACTGTTAAGCAATTAAATATAATGACTTGGCTGATCCTCAAGGCCAAGTTCTCAGGCTTGCTGTTAACCAATTATAGCTTTGTTGCCTATAACTTGTATCCAATTAGTAATTGCCAAGTTAGTATGTTTATGTAAGAAAGCACTATATATGAAAGAGCTTCACCTGCAATAAACGGCACTTACCTGATCATATTGGTCGTTGTGTGGTGTCCGGGACTTCCGCGTCAACAGACACACATCCACACAGATAAATTAGAATTAGCTTCACCTAAATGTGCAGTGTAAACTTCCATCTAAGGACAACTGCTTCTCAGACTGCTGAGTGTTGTGTTGGTGAGTGAGACACTTTTAAAACCTGACTCAGCTTATATATGTTACCTCACTCAAATGCTTTTTCCAATCATAAATGCTGGTACTATTTGGGATGAGTGGTTGGTGGAGAAGACTAAAATAACTAAAGAGATAAAAAGATCTTAAGGGGGCAAGTTTTGGGACTTCTCAGATGGGTGCAAGATAATGAGAATTCCACCTATACTTAGACATCTGCAATCAGACAGTCAGGACTTTTTGTTTGTAGTCAACTGAAAGAAACAAGCAAGCCCTGGAAACACACAGTTATCTGAGATGTGTATCGCAGGATGTGATGAATCATTCTCGGGAGAAAACTATTTCTCTCCACTTACCATAAAGGGAGTCTAGCATAACTACTCCAGACTTAGTTAGGACAGACAGATACCACACCAGGTTATATTTTTCTTTAGTAGGGAAAGATTCTAGATCGTCAATACAGGGGAAAAAGGAGATTATGGCACCAAGCACTACTGCAATTTCTTCCTAGTTCTCTAATGAAGCTCTGGAATGGTCTTCTGTAAACTTATCAGAATGCTGTGGAATCTTGTTCACTCAACTTAGGCACTGAAATCACAGAATTACAGAAACACAGAATTGTTGGGGTTGGAAGGGACCTTCAGAGATCTAGTCCAAACCCCCTGCCAAAGCAGGTTCACCTAGAGCAGGTTGCACAGGAATGAATCCAGGCAGGCTTTTAATACCTCCAGAGAAGGAGACTCCACAATCTCTCTGGGCAGCCTGTTCCAGTGCTCTGTCACCCTCAACATAAAGAAGTTTTTCCTCATGTTGAGATAGAATTTGTGGTGTTCCAGCTTGTGCCCATTGCCCTTTGTCCTGTTGCCAGGCGCCACTGAAAACAGACTGTCCCTATCCTCTTGCCACACACCCTTTAGATATTTAGAAGCATTGATGAGATCCCCTCTCAGTCTTCTCTCCTCCAGGCTAAAATGGATTATTTCATTATTTCATATTATCATTTAGTTATCATTGAGTTATCTCTAAATATATCCATCAATTTCTTACTTCACCAATGGGGTCTGCTGAGTGCTACTGAAGACTTCCAAAGAAAAAGCTTTGTTAATTTAACCCCTGTACCACTACTGCTCAAGCTACTATACTATTAATGGAGGAACTGAGTCTAAGTTAATTGGTCCTAATCAAGAATATCCTTTAAACTGGATACTATTTTATATTTCTTGAACTACCTGACTTAAGCAAAGCAAAGTGAGAACAGATATCGAAGTTCCAAGCAAACTCTTTGCTTGAATCCTCTTTTCAGTGAATGAATAAATCTTCCCATTTACCTTTCATGTCTTTAAGTAGCATAGTATATACTATCATCTCTCTTAATGCAAATCACGTTGACACCACTCATGCCAAGCTGAGCTGTCTTACACTGAACTCAAACCCTCCTGCAGCCATGCAGAGCACAGCCTGAGATCTCACCATCTGGTGTCTCAGACATTCACATCCTACCGTTGCTGCAATATTTTCTCAGAAAGGACCCAATAACATGGAATAGTCTACAAGAGAGGTACCCAGACTTTTAGTGGTGTATATGACTACTGCTGCTGGCAGTGGGTAAAGGCTATGTGGAAACTCCTGGACCATATCAGGGAGAGGGTTATAACCTCTTGCTTGATCACCTGAAGAGTGTTGTAGGCTGAGAGCAAATTATCCTGGTGATTACAGCAGATGACTGAGACAAGAATTTCTTTAAGCAGATAGAAATTCTAGAGCTATTTCAAGGGATGACAGTGTTTCTAGATGCCAGGATACTTCATACTCCAAGTGATTTAGGTTGTTTCTCCTAAGAAATGAAAAAAAAAAAAACAAAACACAAAAATACAAAAGCACCCTCCCTCCCAGTTCTCAGTTTCATTATTAATAAGCCCATAATTGCCTTCCTGAGAAATGACCACCAAGATGACATCAGCTGTCTTGACTTTAAAAGGAATCCTGCTCATTTTCACGCCTTTGTAATTTTACATGAACACTTTAATGTGATCAAGAGATGCATTCATCATGTATGGCATTATCTTGGGAGATGAAGGTATTTCCTTTTTCCTTGTTTTCTTGATGGAAATATTTTTTCTATTACTTTGCTATTATTTGAAGGTTTGGCCTTCAAGAATAATCATTGCTATTGCTACAGCACCAGCCAAAGTGGAAATAGAAAAACACACAGAGAAACTGAGAAGACAACACTGGAATGAACAAAAAAAATCCTGCAAAGCACCTTCAGTTTTTTAGAGGGGATTTGAAAAGCTGTCAGTTTTCTACTGCTAGCTGACTAGTTCTCTGTACCTCTAGCCACAACAAGCAACAATAATGAAGCTTTTCACTTCTTATTTCTTTACCTGTGCTTTTCAAAACTCTTAACTAAATCTGAACTTGGCAGCCTGGCATCTGGGAAAGCTAGGTAGGCTTTGCTATGAATTATTTCTTGGCTGCTTTCAGAATTCATTATTTGAACACATGTGCTTGGATGATAGGAGTTGACTTTTTATAGAACAGAAGGCCAGTGCTGAAGTTGATTTGTTTTTCATGACAGGGAGCATAACAAACTCTACTGGGAAATGATGATTCCTGCCTTAGACACATCAACTCCAATGAAAAGAAAATGGTGGCATCTCCTTTCCTTATTTGCTGATACCAGTGCTTACACAGATGCTCTTTCCCCACAGTCCCTGGATATCAGCTTTCCATTTAAAGAGCTTTGCTTGCTTTAAGTATGTGCCAAGGTCTGGGCCCCAGTTTAGTCCCTCCTTTTTTTCACTTTTCTATTTATAAAACACTAATTTGTTTTTGCTACTAGTGAGGGAGCCTTTCTCAGTTTGGCTCTTGTTCTCTGAACAACAGAGTTTCTCTTACTTTCTGCCTCATGTATTCCTTTCAAATCACACTTGAATTTCTGTTTTTCCCCACAATAATGGGACTACACCTGGAGGTTCTGAGACTCAATTATGCTTAATCTGTTAATGATGCTCTGCTTTCTCATTTCCTCCATCTTGAGCGAGCTGATATTTCATTCACCTAAAGTGTGACAATTTTTAGCTCTTCTGGGACACTCATTGCTTGGAAGCTGTTCTGCAAAGTGTTTTGGTTTTTTAAAGTGCAGATTAATGTTTCCCTTGTAAGAGCATCAGACCCTTTAAATGAGATCATTCTACTCGTAAGGACTGCAGTCTTGTTTTACTGCACTAAGTCCATCGTGTCCAACTCTTGCTGATCCTATTGATCCAATCTGGCAGCCTGAAATAACTTTACAATGGGTGGAAATCCCTGCTGGACAAATCCCTCAGCCCTTTGATAAGAGGGGGAATGTAGTATGGCCATGCAGCTCTTCTTCATGCAGCTCCTAAAGGAGGTATGGGAAGTAGAATCGAAGTTACAAGTAATGGGAGGTTTCTCTAGACTTGTCCAGGCATGTTCCAGCTTAGTCCCGAGCAGCTGGANTCCTTTAAACTGGATACTATTTTATATTTCTTGAACTACCTGACTTAAGCAAAGCAAAGTGAGAACAGATATCGAAGTTCCAAGCAAACTCTTTGCTTGAATCCTCTTTTCAGTGAATGAATAAATCTTCCCATTTACCTTTCATGTCTTTAAGTAGCATAGTATATACTATCATCTCTCTTAATGCAAATCACGTTGACACCACTCATGCCAAGCTGAGCTGTCTTACACTGAACTCAAACCCTCCTGCAGCCATGCAGAGCACAGCCTGAGATCTCACCATCTGGTGTCTCAGACATTCACATCCTACCGTTGCTGCAATATTTTCTCAGAAAGGACCCAATAACATGGAATAGTCTACAAGAGAGGTACCCAGACTTTTAGTGGTGTATATGACTACTGCTGCTGGCAGTGGGTAAAGGCTATGTGGAAACTCCTGGACCATATCAGGGAGAGGGTTATAACCTCTTGCTTGATCACCTGAAGAGTGTTGTAGGCTGAGAGCAAATTATCCTGGTGATTACAGCAGATGACTGAGACAAGAATTTCTTTAAGCAGATAGAAATTCTAGAGCTATTTCAAGGGATGACAGTGTTTCTAGATGCCAGGATACTTCATACTCCAAGTGATTTAGGTTGTTTCTCCTAAGAAATGAAAAAAAAAAAACAAAACACAAAAATACAAAAGCACCCTCCCTCCCAGTTCTCAGTTTCATTATTAATAAGCCCATAATTGCCTTCCTGAGAAATGACCACCAAGATGACATCAGCTGTCTTGACTTTAAAAGGAATCCTGCTCATTTTCACGCCTTTGTAATTTTACATGAACACTTTAATGTGATCAAGAGATGCATTCATCATGTATGGCATTATCTTGGGAGATGAAGGTATTTCCTTTTTCCTTGTTTTCTTGATGGAAATATTTTTTCTATTACTTTGCTATTATTTGAAGGTTTGGCCTTCAAGAATAATCATTGCTATTGCTACAGCACCAGCCAAAGTGGAAATAGAAAAACACACAGAGAAACTGAGAAGACAACACTGGAATGAACAAAAAAAATCCTGCAAAGCACCTTCAGTTTTTTAGAGGGGATTTGAAAAGCTGTCAGTTTTCTACTGCTAGCTGACTAGTTCTCTGTACCTCTAGCCACAACAAGCAACAATAATGAAGCTTTTCACTTCTTATTTCTTTACCTGTGCTTTTCAAAACTCTTAACTAAATCTGAACTTGGCAGCCTGGCATCTGGGAAAGCTAGGTAGGCTTTGCTATGAATTATTTCTTGGCTGCTTTCAGAATTCATTATTTGAACACATGTGCTTGGATGATAGGAGTTGACTTTTTATAGAACAGAAGGCCAGTGCTGAAGTTGATTTGTTTTTCATGACAGGGAGCATAACAAACTCTACTGGGAAATGATGATTCCTGCCTTAGACACATCAACTCCAATGAAAAGAAAATGGTGGCATCTCCTTTCCTTATTTGCTGATACCAGTGCTTACACAGATGCTCTTTCCCCACAGTCCCTGGATATCAGCTTTCCATTTAAAGAGCTTTGCTTGCTTTAAGTATGTGCCAAGGTCTGGGCCCCAGTTTAGTCCCTCCTTTTTTTCACTTTTCTATTTATAAAACACTAATTTGTTTTTGCTACTAGTGAGGGAGCCTTTCTCAGTTTGGCTCTTGTTCTCTGAACAACAGAGTTTCTCTTACTTTCTGCCTCATGTATTCCTTTCAAATCACACTTGAATTTCTGTTTTTCCCCACAATAATGGGACTACACCTGGAGGTTCTGAGACTCAATTATGCTTAATCTGTTAATGATGCTCTGCTTTCTCATTTCCTCCATCTTGAGCGAGCTGATATTTCATTCACCTAAAGTGTGACAATTTTTAGCTCTTCTGGGACACTCATTGCTTGGAAGCTGTTCTGCAAAGTGTTTTGGTTTTTTAAAGTGCAGATTAATGTTTCCCTTGTAAGAGCATCAGACCCTTTAAATGAGATCATTCTACTCGTAAGGACTGCAGTCTTGTTTTACTGCACTAAGTCCATCGTGTCCAACTCTTGCTGATCCTATTGATCCAATCTGGCAGCCTGAAATAACTTTACAATGGGTGGAAATCCCTGCTGGACAAATCCCTCAGCCCTTTGATAAGAGGGGGAATGTAGTATGGCCATGCAGCTCTTCTTCATGCAGCTCCTAAAGGAGGTATGGGAAGTAGAATCGAAGTTACAAGTAATGGGAGGTTTCTCTAGACTTGTCCAGGCATGTTCCAGCTTAGTCCCGAGCAGCTGGACACACACAGATAGATAACTTTTATCCTATACTCCTCCTTCTCTATGGTTTCTTTTCTTACCATAGGAATAGGGAAAAAACAAGAAGCAGGGCCTTCAATTTGTGTGCTGACACTAATGCCCATGCATAATATCAAACCTTTTGGAATCACTTTGATGTACTTTAAGAAGGTAGAATTGGCATTTGCACATTGGGAAATGACCCTGATTTGTGACAACAACTTGTCAGAAAGCTTTGACTCTGTTTTCCTCAGGACTCTGCCAAAACTCTATACTCCTAATCAAAAAGGAGAACAAATGAGTGGATGCTCCAATATACTCTGGTAGATCATCCTGGTAGATCATCCTGTACACCTACTGTGTTAGATTAAAAGGTTCGTATAACTCTTCTAATTCCTTTTTATTGGACAGCATGTTTTACTTTGCCAAAGAAGAATGAGACACAATAACAGAAAGCTGCAGGAGGGCTCGTTGCTTTCTACTGCCAGCGAACAGCTGAATAGAAGGGACTGAGCAGGCCAGTTGGCTGTTGTCTGAAGACAGGAAAGAGCAAGGAGAGCTAAGAGACTCACCATTCAACCAAGATCTAGTTCACCAGGAGAAGATCTAGTTTAGTTAATAATATTCTATGTGACCTTTGCATTTTGTGACTCAGTTGCCCTACCTAAAAAAAAAAAAATTAAAAAAAGCAAGGCAAAGACAAACTGAAATGGTTTTGCTGCTTCAAGAAAAATAATATTGACTTCCTTTGNATTTTATTTACTCATTTAATTGATATTCACTTTCAAAGCTGACACATGTTAGTATCAGAGTGGGATGATCTATTACTTAGCAAACAGAATGATCTAAAGTAGAGATGGAAGAGATCTACTAGGACAGATTTTCAAGTAATCTGCATGCACTCATATATACAAAATATCAGCACCGTTGTACACATAACTATACATGTAAGTCTTCATCAATGCATATGCAAATCAAGCTATTGTGCAGAGTATTATTCTCAATCAGTGGTTCAATTGGTGCAATTAACATTTTCTATGCAGAATTCTTATAACTGGGTATGCAAATTAATGCAACTGCATGTAAAGCTTAAACCAGCATTTGTGTACATAAATGTTCTGTGTATCTAGCCCAATAAATCAGGGTCTGTTTTAATTAGACTGTGTAATTCATGTCAGACCAAATCGCAATGTACTTGGAAATCTAGTAAATAGAAACAAAACCATATTTTCTGATATGCTATGTTGTACAAAAACACCATGAACCCAAGGGAAGTCACTTGGATTATGGAAATGCAATTACAGGTTATAAAACCTTAACATGGGGAAAACATTTCTTCTGATGTTTTCATGATGTCCTGATTAATCTCAGACTAATTTTTTCCTTGCAAATCTTATTTCCTCTAGTCATCCTCCCACTATAAACACCATCTCCCACAGAATCATAAAGTGGCTGCTGTGTTTGCTTAACTCAATTAAAATATTTCTATGTCTGTATGAAGAAAACAGATCAACAGATATAGAAGGGGGATCCTCTTCTATCGGTCTTGTTGCTGACAAGCCCTATTTTGACAAGTTATGACAGTGTCCCATTCTAGTAAAAGTAAACCTTGAGTGGTGCTCACTAGACCTTGTATAATAATGCCCTACGCTTTTCCTCAGTTCATCTCAAAGACAGGCTCAGATAGGAAAATCTNTTCAGTCCTTTGATAAATGTTTTGTATAAGTATGGAATGCTTATTTTCTTAATGCAACTGTGCCATGACAGAAAGGGAAAAGTAAAACCTCAAAGGTAAAACTCTAGCTACAAAGATGAGGTTTAGCTATGGCTTTTGCTTATCTGGGTGTTGGTGCTAAACCAGTATAAGCTCATGGTACACCACTGAGTTAATGTCCCATAGTTACAAAACCTGTTTTGGCTAATGGTTTAAAAACATTCTGCTTTATCAGACTTATGTAATTTTATTCTTTGCACATCACATACCTTACAGCTATACTAGAATCACTTATTCTATGTTCAAGNATTAATCTCAGACTAATTTTTTCCTTGCAAATCTTATTTCCTCTAGTCATCCTCCCACTATAAACACCATCTCCCACAGAATCATAAAGTGGCTGCTGTGTTTGCTTAACTCAATTAAAATATTTCTATGTCTGTATGAAGAAAACAGATCAACAGATATAGAAGGGGGATCCTCTTCTATCGGTCTTGTTGCTGACAAGCCCTATTTTGACAAGTTATGACAGTGTCCCATTCTAGTAAAAGTAAACCTTGAGTGGTGCTCACTAGACCTTGTATAATAATGCCCTACGCTTTTCCTCAGTTCATCTCAAAGACAGGCTCAGATAGGAAAATCTTCTATGGATGGAGAAAGTAAAGCAGAGAAGAGGAAGCATTTTCCATGGGATCTCACTGTAAATCAGTAACTGAGAAAAAATGAAGTCTAGTCTCCTGAGACAAAGTTCAGCAACAAAATCCAGTGAGTGGAAGGATTTTACAAAAATTCATATCCAAAGCCCTGGGTACTTCAACTGGACATACCCTGGTAGGTCACTGCAAACAGGCTGTGTTCAGAAACAGTGTACTGATCTCTGAATTCAGTGCAGGAGTCCTTAAAATAGTACAATTCAGCCCTCAGGGTTGCAAAATCATAGAGGCATTTAGATTGGAAGGGGGGTCATCTGGTCTGGGCTCCACTTGAAGCAGTGCCAGCTTCCCTTTTCCTATATATCAAACAATGCAATAATGAAGAATTATACTGACTTACTAAAATACTAGATTAGGGAGAAACATTTTTGCAATGTTTTAAATCTAGTGTCACTGGGATTTTTTAATGCTTAAGAGGCAGAGTATTTTTGCTCTAGTTGCACATTAATTCCTGCACAATATGCATTGGGGATATTATTTTTCTTATAAGATGTTTTAGAACCAAGCCTGAAAACAAGCTGACTTAAAGTAAATTCCTAAAGGATTCTCTGTACTTCTGTTCCTACTTCAAAATGGCTACACACACACACACACAGATTCAGCAAACATGGCAGTATACTGTAAGATTCACTACCCTGAAGAAAATAAGTCAGCAAACCCCATTCAGCAAATTTATTGTACTTCCTTAATTTTGAGAACTCAAAAGCACAGTGGGCACTTACATTACATGATCATTTTTAATTCCTAGAAAGTTATTTAAGATGGGAACATTCCTAACGATGACTTCGAACAAACCATTCAAACATGGCCCCGTCCCTAGATTTGCACACTGGTAAGGCTTGTATACATGCTGTATAATACTGCAGTAATGGAAAAGACAAGTGACGAATATGATTTCCCTTAAATAAATAAAAAAGAAGGGAAAAATGAAAGAAGAGATACGGTGTTATACTTTTTAATGTTATACAGATAAGGAAGGAAAACTGGAGAGCTTACTTAGATGTCTGGACAGAATGTACAAACCACATCTGTTCCTTGGGATTAATGGGTTTTGGATCAACACCTAAGGAAAGCTGTGGCTGCAAAACTGGGAAACAAGTTGGAAGACTGATGAATTAACCTCAGATCTTCAAAAGACCGAGAGTGAGGAGTTGACTTTGCATACCTGAAGGCCTGGATGCTAAAAAAAAGTAATCAAGATAAAAATATCACAAAAGTTTTTATTATCTGGCAACAATGGTTTGCCCATGATGTTTGGAAGTGCTATAATATCTGGAAAGACAGATGCAGGTGAGAACAAAATGGCATAAATATTTCATGTCAGCACTGTCTAGCTCTTACCCCTGGTGATTTGGCTTAAGTTGAGGATTAGCCAGTTAACTGAACTTGCTGTCAGACTGCCATGGGTCTTTGCTTTTTGTCAGTAGCCAGAATAGCGAGTAGCACATTTTACTAGCACTGCTCATGCTCACAGATTGAAAGGCATGGTAGATAAGTGCATTTCAGAAGTTTGCTTTTGAGATTGCAGATGGGAAGATGAGACCAAGAGATTTAGTTTTCCAGGTATTGTTCTGCAAAGAGACTGTAGTTTTGGATGCCAATTTGAGTCTTCTACAGTAAAGCCACTGCTTGTCCTAACTTCTCTCTGAGCTGAGATTCCTGTTGCTTCTCAGAATCTCACATTGGCTTTACTCTGCAGTGGTTTATGTTCTGTTCCTTTCACCTCAAGCAGCCCACTTTAAATTGCACAGAATCAGAGCCCACCCTGACAGCTATTGTTCAAA
Source organism: Nycticryphes semicollaris (assembly GCA_013400055.1). Lineage (NCBI taxonomy): Eukaryota > Metazoa > Chordata > Aves > Charadriiformes > Rostratulidae > Nycticryphes > Nycticryphes semicollaris. The sequence continues at coordinate 5,936 of VXBJ01000183.1, read as the reverse complement.
GTCTTGAGTGTGCCATAAACACAGGGGAAAAGCTCCAGGGCTGGGATTTGAATTAGGAACCTACCAACTTTTGTTGCTCTATTGTCCGTAGCTGCCTAGACATGACAGATGTGGCAAGATGAGAACTGATAAGAGGATAGGCTTTCCTTAATCCTTCATCAAATCACTTCACCCGTAGTACATGCAAGGGGCTGGGAGACGCAACACATACCCTAAATATATGCACATATATAAATTCTCCTTTCGTTGCTCACTCCACACTAAGCCAAAGTTTTGGAGACTGGAAGAAGCAGCAGTGAAATCAAGTGGAAACAATAAAACAGAAAGGCATTTTGTTGTCAAAGGAAAGATTTTCTCTCTCATACTATTTNCACAAAGAGGTTCAGTCAGGTCTAAAGAGAAAGAAGTAGCGTGTGTATATGAGCATGTACACACAAAGAGAATTATTTCCAATGATAATTCTTCTATAATCATTACAAGATACATGGCTATGTATGTGCATGGTCGTGTATATACAGCTGAATTTGGGTTTGTTGAGTAGGAGATTCTTCAGTGTCCTATATCCAACTGTCTTGTGAAATAACGAACATGCCTGCATGTAAAAGTCAGGCTTAAGTATATAAACTGCACACAGTTCCTGTGGGCAGTGTGTTCCCATGTTGCCTTGTCCAGCAATGTGCAGGAGTAGGAGGTTTTATTCTGGTGTCTGAAGAACGTATGGATGTGTGTCACAGCTACGTGTGTTAACATGTTCTGACTTGCTGAAAAGTCTTTGAGTGCTCTTGGGAGTATGAGAAGGCTACATGCCTGTCAGAAAGTCTGTACAACCATTAGCGTGCGTATCTCTGTATTCAGGCATGTATTGATACACACTGACTTGTACATGGTTATGTCACATTGTGTGAGTGCATTTTGCCTTGTTTGAAAGTCTCGGTGAGAGTGTGTATATCTGCTTTTAAAAATTGCATCGCTGCAGCATATAAATATTTATATATTTAACTGTCATAAATCTGTCAGCTTGGCAAACATGAGTCACCAAGGTAACTGGGAGATTTTTATTGAAGAACTCATTAGCTGGAGTTGAGGAATAGCTGAAAGAAATGAGAATTAATGGCTACTCAATATCACTATCATAAAGTTAGTTATCCCAAGTATCAGAAAATGAAACAGACAGCATGGCAACCACGTGAACGGTTTAAGTACACCAGATTGGCTAAAATCTTAGTATTTTGACTAAAACTAAAAGAGAGTACCAGGTCAGCATGCTGTATACTGCTGCTGAACACTGGGCAGTCACACTTGGAAATCAAAGGCTGTTGTCCTCCTGTGCTACACTAGGATTGCTTTTGGAAGAGCCAATGGGATTTTTAGTTGGCATTTGAATGTGTGGCAAATTACAAAAACTCCTTCAAACAGAAATGCTTTTTTCATTGAAACCTCACTTGTATATAGGCAAGTAATAATTTGTCATTGTGCAGTAATTTAGAGGCACTCAGTTATGCAGTTAGCTTTGCTAAGTTTTACTTAAAGGAAGAAGTGCAGTGGTTTGTTGTCACAGAGATTTTACCAGAAAGTGAAAACACCTTTTTCCTAAGGCTTGTCTACTCAGGAAAATCTTTCCAGAGTAAGCTGGACAGTGTTTTTTCACCTGTGGCCCACTGACCTCTGCTGGCTGACATGTAAAGCAGTTCAGAAAATAAGTAAATTTTTGAATACACCAGCATTCTCCCTAATTTCCAGTCCAGCTTCCCGTCTTCCCAGTTTCCCAGTGTAGACAAGAACTTCTCCCATGTCCATGCATAAGGTGGTTTGTTATTCTAGGCCAAGCTTGTGTTACAAGCTTGGCATACCTGTTTGCCACTGGATTTGATCAAAGCAGCAGAGATCCAAGATCTAGTTTTGTACCACTGGCTGCTACTACCTCCAAGATACACAGGTTATCTCTGGTAGTACTTTGAAAGCACAGTTACAAGATATGGCATTCATTACTTCGGGGATACACAGTAGTTTCTTAAATGTGGGAATGTTCATAAGTCTTATTCTTCCACTGATTACTGGCTTGATAAATAATAATAATAAAAATCCTTGTGCATTTTGGGGGGGGAAATATGATAGGTGAAATTTTAAAATTTAAAAAAATTAAAATGAAAAGATGTGCTTACACTTCCAGTGCATTATTCCACAAAGCACACCTTTAAAATCATAGAGTTCAGGTTGGAAGGGACCTTAATGATCATC
>VXBJ01000182.1:0-62147 GCA_013400055.1 Nycticryphes semicollaris | reverse complement strand
CCCCAGCTTTTCTGTAGGCCCCCAACAGATGGATGGGGAGACATTGCCCCTTTCTAATGCCTGCACCCACTGTATCTGGGACTTCTTTCCTTGCTGTGTACCCTTTGCTGTGTACCCTTCTCTGGCAGCGGTCTGTGCTTCAAAGTTCAGCTCCAAGCACAGAACAGGCTTTTTACTGTTCTCTCTGTCTTTTTCATTAGGAGAAGGTCACCCCAGTTTGGGGCAGAGCTGTGCAGTGTGGTAGTAGGGTGTGGAGGCAGTCTGTAGTGACTCCAGGGGCATGACTTCCAGCATAGGCTGCGCCAAGAGCTGCCATCTATTAACTGGGGACAGGTCTCCATCATTGGGGATGGAGAATTAGAAGTGTGTGAGTGTGCTTAGTCCTGTAGGATGTAATGCACCTCATTGCTCAGCTGTAAAATAACCTACATGCCTTCATCTGCCTTACGGTGGCCCTGGAGAGCAAGGAGTCTCCATCCCTACCTTGCACCACTCCTCAAGCATTTTATGATGCTGCTATTCTATATCGTTAGGGTTTACTTTCTCCATCCAGAGGAGAGGAATAGCTATCTGCTGTCCACCAAAGAACACAGCACTACCTGAGGACAAATAACCATTATCACTAGTGTAATCTACGCACTATATAATAGTGGGAATAGGCCACAGAACAATAAAATACAATTGTAAAACTCACAAAACAGTTCCTGCCATTGCTAGTGATTAAAAAATAAATAAATCCAAATGACTATCTGAAGTATAAAGCCACTTACAATTTATTGCCAGAGCTCTGAGCCTCAGCAAGTTTATCATTGCACGAATTATGCAGGGCAGCATACGCTGGCTTGTTGAAGCCTCTTCCCAAGTTGAACATAAAATGACAAATAATAATTTACGCAACAAAAACACACTAGCACCTTAAGCTGTCTGTTCATTGAATTACCTCAGAGGACTAAGAGAGAGGAAACTCACTGCTTTTCACAAGGAACAGTAAATTCATACAGCCCTAGACAGGTTTCACTGCCTGATGTTGCTTGGAGAAAAATCATAATAATAACTGGTCTGCTACCTACTCATTCATTAGCAGCAATTACACTGTATTAGTGTTACAAATTGCTATTGAAAGATGTTACTAAGCTAGAAGCCCTCAGTTTAATTGAAAGCACTTTTTTATTTGATTACTAATGGCCCTGTGTTATAATATCAATGACCTGCATGAGAAAATTGCTTCCCCAGAGGGATCTTGTTGGCAAAGGAGCTCTGCTGGAAGACAGGGCTTTCCGCTTGCTGTTGGGAGCAGTGGAGGCTCCAGCCTTTTGAGGGCATCCTCAGCACCCACAGGGAAGTAGGGAAAACATGGTGAAGAATTTTTCCATACCCAAAGGACATAATTTGATAAATTATTTTGCCAAAAGATCTAAAGGAACATGGGACTTGGTGGCAATGTGGCAGAAGTACTGGTTGTATGTAAGACATGGCAGCAAAGAGAGGGAAAAGAAGTTCCATGTCTGCAGAAGGATCATTTTATAACCTCCAGCGGGAAGGCTTTCACTATGAGCCCATCATTCTGCAATTGGGGGTATAGAAGTGTTTTTTTATATTGTGTGCAGCATCTTTTGTTTCCAAGATAAGCATGTAATTAGCTGAAAGAAAATGCAAAGGGAGGCTCATCTAGTTGGTTTCCATCTTGCTGCCGTTGGCGATCCATTAATGAAGTCTAATTACAATGTCAAAAGCCTATGTTCTAGCCCAGTAACTAATTGACTTTGGAGATGCAAGAGCTCTTTTGTTGTTTTAAGCCAGGAGAAGCGAGAAGGGAAGAAAAATAATTGTTAATTAGTTTAGTTCTGCTTTACATGTAACAGAAAACAAAATATTAGTTACAGAAGCAATTCTATGCCCAATAATACATCTTGGCCCTCCTGCCATGGCAGAGCACTGGAAAAGCATTCTTTTCTGTTTACACCAGCAAATTATTTATGTCCCACTCCTCTTTTTGTGTTCCTTGAGGATTTTATTGTGCAGAGTGGGGCTGGTGGTGCCTAAAGGTCAGCTTGGATTGGGGTTTCCAATGAGTAAGGACCATAGTACAGAGAAATATGAGGATTGCCACTGGATGGATGGACAGACAGATAATCTCTAGGGAAGATAGTTAAGGAAAGCCATATAATTGTATACTTTACATAAAAACTTCATCCCCACCTCACCAGCTGAGATCTGGTTTCTAGCCCCTGCAATGTAGTTTGCACGGATCCCTCTAAATTTCTCAAAGCCCAGTTGCTCCCTGGATTTTCCTCTGGCTGGGAATTGCTGTTACCTCTTTTCCTGGCTCTGTCATGCTAAAACCCCCTCTGATGCATCCCTGGGCATAAGGTGCTGGAAGGATTTTTGATCCCAGTCCATCACTCAGTGAAGCCAGTAGGGATCATGGTGACAACTGTGAAATATTGCAATCATTATTCTTAGATGTCTAAATTTTATATTTGTAAAATTAGATGACAGAAATCTTATCCCAAGTTCAGGAGTTGGTAGGGGTTACTCTGGAGCCTGGGATGTACCAGATTTGACTGGGAGGATGCGGTTTTGCTTTCAAGAAGTGACCAGTCCTTGAGCTAACGCTTGGAAACATGTTGACTCATTCCTGCAAGTCCAATGATTTTTGCTATAAAAGACGCTTTTTGTTTCGAGAGAAAGCTCTCAGTCACTCTATGAACCTGCTTCTTCTCTTGCATTGAAATACAAGGCTGTGACATGAGACTTCCCTACCCACTAACAAGACTATAGAGAGGTGGCATTGTCAGGCAACTACATTAAAGCTTGCACAAAGAAATAAACTGAATTCGCTTTAAAAAGTTTTGGTAAACTTTTAATATTCACCCAAAACACCTCTGCTGTGATGACATTTCTGAACAGGCCAAGTTATTCTGAAAAGCTTTTCATGTAGTCTCAAGTATAAATATTTTGATACAAAAAATAAAAAACCTCTCCAAACCCAGCCCCTTTTGCTCACATTCAATGGTGCACCATCGTGTCGTGAATAAAGATGGGCTCTTCACTCTGCACCCAGCCAGACTACAGCTGTAGGAGACAGGCAGCATTAGTTACCTCCAGCCCACATTGCTTTTTAGTCTTGTCAGTGCTGGGAATCCATGAACAGAAGAGTCTGAATGGTGTTAAGCTGAACTTGCTGGCTTTGAGTGTGCTTAGAGGTGTGGGCTAAGGAAGGAGCTTGGGAGCCGCTGGTCACTGCAGTGATGAAGGCACCGCTTCCATTGGTAGCAGCTCCAGCAGCAGTTCCCTGTGGTTTGGGTGCTGGTGACATCTTGCAGCTTCAGTTGAGGAGGTGGAGACCAGGGAGCTGAGGAGCAGGGGCACATCTGAGGCTGGTGCTAACAGTGCCACCTTGCCTTAGACAGAACTGTGGCTGCTGGCTCATTGCACATTACCAAGTCTCGCTCAGCACAGGTCTGCCTTAGGTGAAAGTCCACAGAGATGTCATGAGAGCACTTGCTGGCTTGGAAAGCTGAGCTTTTCTTCTTTCTATTTTGTACAGCAGCTATAGATAAACCCAAATGCCAGCAGCATCCTATTCTACCTTGTCTGCAACACACACTGGCAGATCGTTAATATATTTTACCTACTTACTGACAAATGCATCATGCTTACAATGATAAGCTGATCAGCGGCTTTGACGTTGTACACTCAGCATCTGAGTTGATTTTAAGTCACTTTGACTTTTAAATTAAATTATCTCATGCATAGAAACAAAAGATGCAGAAGAACACAGCGAGGATTCACAGAACTCGTAATCGAGTACTTATTAACACACACACATATATGTATATATATTAAGCTTTAAATCAAAAACAACTCTTTCCAGTTTTTTAATATATGCACTCTATACGATGCAACAAACATTAGCACAGTCTAGCTCTCAGTCACACACAGTGCTCTGCCCGTTATACAATGTCTGCCCTACTGTTATACTTCTTCCCTTTTAAACAAATGCAGGTAGACTAGACTCTTAAAAAAAAATACAAGCTGGCCGTAGTACTGTGGCTGAGCTGCCCTCCCCTACAAGTGAAGGAGGTTCTAGTTTTGTTACCTTGGGAAGGAGGGAAATAATATTGGTTCTGGGATTTAGATGATCTTGTTCTCCAGGGCTTCGATCCTCTTTGCCACAGCTTCCAGTGAGCAGGAGTTAAGGGGAAAAAAAATGACAATGCACATTAGTGACTCATTGCTCAAGTCCTTGCAAGAGCAGATAATGAGGGGAGCTACCTTGCTGTGAGCAGGCAGCGGAGAATCCCGTCATCATCTACGCTGGCATTTCCACAGCTGTCCAGGGTGATGAAATTTCATTGAAGGTAGAAGATATTCAATACTGAATACTCACATGCACCTATAGAGTTACTATGAAAGGAAGAGTAAAAAACGTGAGAATGATTGGACTGTGTTTTGAGTGGTTGACAGAGAATCCATGACCTTGAGCAGTGTGGGTTGCATGAGGAGTGAAGCAGAGTGCTTTTCTTAGAGGTATACACTGTGTTGCAATTTTCTGCTCTTCACTAATTGCTTTTCATGATGTGCCTGGGAGCAGCAACCCACTGGGTGAGAAGTACTGATTTACTGTGACCTTTTGCATAACAGAAGTCATGGATTTCACTCAATTTGAGTTAAAGAGTAGAAAATATACTGTGCAACTGACACCACAAAGCACAGAAATATGTGACTAAATTGTTTTTAAAATTATATTCTCTCCATATTGTCAGTAATGAAAAATCTCCCTAGCCCTGTGTGAGCCACCCCAAGGTTTCACTGATTTCTCCCCGTGTGAAGTTTGAGTCTTATTCACAGATTTTTTTTTTCCCTTGTTTCTCTTTCAACAACTTATTTATGCTCTTTGTGCAGTCTGACAGGACCCAGCATGGCACAATGTGAACCCACAAACTCGGTTTGGGTGAGATCCAACTCACCCCACTGGAGATATTTGCAGTGAACAGTTCCATGAAAGTTAGACTGTCACAACTGCAATTTAGACAGCCAGGAGAAATTGGACGTGTCCCTGTGACTATTGGATCTCTTGTTCTGACTGTTGGACCTTTCCTACTGACTATTGGACCTGTCCTTCTGACTGTTGGACCAGATTAACCATCTGACTTTACCCATGACACCAACTGGTGTATGGTCAGAGGTGGTTTGCTGTAGAAGACTCCCTTTCCATCCAGTGCTATGGATGAATTTAGGCAGCCAGCTCAGGTGTTTGCATTGCAGACATTTATCATCAGATAAAAAGAAACCCATCTGTGGAGCTTTAATGACTGAGTCAGCTACATGTGTGGCCCAGTGGTTTCATCTGCTCACAGTCCAGTGCTGGCCACTGCTGCTCTCAGCCCTCACTTTCTGACCTGCTTCACAGCACCCACAGCCTGCAGAAGTTGCAGCATCATCCCATGCATGGACTAGACTTCCACACTTGTCGCACTGGCTCATTTAGGGTTCTTTCTGAAAACTGACCTAGGTCTTGATGCCCACAGCTCATTGCTGTGTTGCAGTGGATTGACATATTCTACTTTGGGTTTATTGTTCTTAGTCTACTGAGTCTATGTCAGAGCAGTAGTTATGCACTCTGGTGAGTAACCTCGTTGCACACATTCGTAACCAAGTGTCTTGTTTCCCACCTTCCTGAACATCTAGTCAACCTCCTCCCCCCACAAACAGACTTTCCCCAGTGTCCCCTCCAGAAAACCCAACCCACTGAGTTCTGAACACAGACAGCTTCTGAAGGATATATTTCCGCTGCAATGAATTTATGAGGTCTTCTACTTTTGTCTGGAACTTCACAATAGACTTACATTCACATGGGTCTTCCTCTGTGGATCAGAACATCAAGAAAATGAGTTAAGTGGGACAAAACCAAGCATTAAATCAAAATCACTGAGACAAGTGAAGCAAAGCAATTCCTATTTTCTTCATCACAAAGATGAAAGAAATTAAAAAATCATTCCTCCTAATTGCCTGAGTGATCACTTCTGGCTTTAACCTCAGATAACTAGAGATTCTCACATTTTCTTGTTTTATAGGCCAGGATCTGTGCAAAAAAAAGTCTTTCCTGAATTTCTAAGCTTGCTTAGAAAGCTTCTAAGCTTGAGTTCTACTACTTGTGCTTAAAATTTACCCCATAAATTGGTATCTGACCAAATACAGTGTTCAAAACAATCTATCTTTGCCAGTTTTCTTCCCAATAACAGCAGCGTGGTGGGCCATACACTTATTTGGTGAAATTGAGAAATTGGAGGCAACGTTTGCCATCTGAGAGTCAAGACTTGTTTGAGCTTTGCTTCAGCAATCCATTTCTTAAGCAGGCAGAGCAATGGGCATTAATTGGTTTGCTAATCTATGTCAATAATTTACAAATGTTAATCAAGAAAAAATAAACTCAAACAGGAGCAAAAAAGTGGTACTGAGATGACTGGGAAAAGGAAGGAGATGTTTACAAAACCACAGTGAGTCAGCCCAACTGCTTAGCAAATGGAAGCAGTAAATAGAAGAAAGACTTTTTAAGGGAAAGGATATCACTTGCACAAAACCACAACAGGATTAAACCAGTCATGAATACACTAAAGCTGGATATTAAGAGAAGATTTCTAGCCATCTGTTGATAAATACAGGCTGGCACTGGATATCAAACAAATACAAATACTCCTTTCTTTTTTTTTTTTTTTCCCCCAAAATGAAAATGTTAAGCTCTGCACCAAAAATGATTTTTTATTGCAAAGAAGTACTTTTTCTGAATTTTTTCCCCCTTTTTTGAATGCTGAATTTTAAATGGATTTGCTTTCTTGAAATATATTTAAATATAATACTTTGGGGGTTTTCATATAGATCCCAACATCTTGTTCTTGGATCAACTCCTACTTTTTTAAAGTAGCCATGGCAAAGAGAGCATCTTGCAAACCTGGCTACCAGGCTTTGCAGACACAGGACCCTGGAGAGTGTTGTCACTCTCAGCCTTCCCCAGGAGGAAAGGAAGGTCCCATCTTCAGGATTCTGGTGAAAAGGGCACTTTCCCAGCATGACCCATCTGTAAGGTTGCAAGGAACCAATTCTGATTTTCTGTTTTTCCTGCTCCCAACACAAGACCCCTAAAGTCCCGAGTACTTTTTCTCTGTAATCAGGGAGAATCACCTGTAGGTGTCACCTACTTCTGGCCCACATGGATGTCTCTTGGTTTTAGCCCAAATAACAGAGATAGAAGTGGCAAAGAAAGGGAAAAAGGAGATTAACATTTGTGTGTTATTTCATCCAGTTGATGCTGTAGAGCATCTTCACCTGCTGTGAGAGCAGTGGAGGTCTCTGGATTGCATGGGGCTGGGCCATGGGGCACTCAAGAGCAGGTCTACACACTCATCAGAAGTAGAGCTGAGCTTGGCAGAGCTCTCTTGGGAATTAAACGAGCCCCATCAGAGCTGTACGCAATGAAACTTGCCGGGAACCGGCAGAAAAACTTTGTTTGGCAGGATAAAGGTGCCTGAGCACCTGGGCTCAACAAGAGAGCTCTTCTTTCCTTCCATCACTTTTTGTTATGCTCAGGACCTGGTACAGCCATCAGTTCATCATTACCAAAAAAGAAGGTAGAGAAGAAGCAGCGTGGAGGAAAAGGGAAGGAGAATGCAGTTTGTGATATGGGGAGAAGGCTGTGATTCAGGTAACCACCCAAAACATTAGTGTATTATACTTTCGAGCAGTCTGCAAACTCAACACACTGAGAACGGCAAGTTCTTTGTAACATCCATCCGAAGGGGCATTTTTGTCCTTCTGCTTCCATCTTTCAAATTCTGTGACTAAATCTCCCTCCTCTCCCCATTTCCCCACTCTTACCAATGCAGATTTTCATTTGCAGTTTCTTTCCGATCTTGCTGATGGTTCTGAAGTCAGCTGTGTAGAAGTAGTGCTCGGCCACTGGTTCTGAAGCAATTTCCCTCAGCTCATCCTCAACCGCGTTGCCGACTCCCACAGCAAACATCCTAAAGCCTGTAAGCAAGGGGAGCCTGTCACTCGGACACACACAGGGCATCTTGCTGCTCTGGTACCCACCCCCATCGGTTTGTACATCCTTGCTGACCTTCTGGAGCCCCAACCCCTACAGATGTTTAGAGACAAATTAACTACCTTACTCTCTGCTATTATGGACTTATTTCAACCATGTCAACCACGTTGCAAAATATTTTTGCAGGCAAAGTCTTACTAGAATTATACAGACAATGACCACTCTCTCCACAAGGAACGTGTTTGGGAGATACAAGAAAGGACAGATAATCATAACACCCTGACGTGCATCCAGCTAATAGTGAAGTGCTAATATGGTAAAAGGAAGCAGCAGAAGTTTTCAAATTAGCCTGCAGCCACCATTAGTCAGCCTGTGCTGTGGCAAAGCCAACTGTGCACTGGAGACCTGTGGTTCAGCAAGACTAGAGCTGAATCTCTTGCTAAAATTGCAGCTCATAGAGTCTGTCAAGAACAACCCATGTGGTGACTTAAGAACATCCCCAGGTACTTCACTGCCAAGAGATTGATTGGCCACCTCTGGCTTAAACCTGTTTCTATTGAACTGAACTGCAGCTTTCCATTGACTGGAGAGGTGATACCAGTTAACCCCTCTCTGGAAACATTTGTCTCTGCTTGCCCACATCTAGACACTGGTGATGCTTTCCTCTCCTCCACTTTTTTGCCTTGTCTTTCTACCTCGAGATGTGTCCAAGATTTGGTTTTTTATTAATGTTCAACTCAAGGAACAAGCTTGGAGTCTAGTTATAAGCGTCTTGTTATTTATCCCACTGAAATCACTTATGAGCAGATGTTGGAGATTTCTGTGTAAGAACAAGAGAGAAGGAAGGCACAACGCCTAAAGCTTTACCATCACAGAGAAATATATAAAAAAATATTCTATAGATACAGTTTATAAGAACATTTTGTTTTCTAAGAGCTGGACATCTACCTAACATGTCCCAAGGGTCTCGCCCAACCTGAATGATTCTATGATTCTATGTCAACTTGCTTTGTAAACATCAGCTTTTCATGAGCTCCTGCCTGGCCTTTATTATTATGTGCTAGCCCCTAGTCCCATCTAGTGGCCGAGATGGAAGTTAAAAGCAAGTAAAGAATTTAACAATTTATGAGCAAATTCAGTTGGGCTGAACCCAACACAGACATGTCAGGAGACTGGGTCTTGCTCAGCAGGCCAGCATAAGGGGCAGATCTCAAGATATTTATACTTCACGATATTTAGACATATAAATATATCAATATGCAGCCAATGTGTGCTTTTAATATTCCAGTAGAAGCTGAAGAAAGTTTCTCATTAGTTTGTCTGGGTGTGTCTGGGATTTGGACACGGAGTCCACAGTAACTCCCTTAATCTGCGTTTCTGCTTTGTTTATTGCTTTATTTCTTCATTCTCTTCCCCAGGCCTATAGGGCTGGTACAGCCAAGCCACACTTGGCCCTACAACCCCCACTGTTCTCCAAGGGGGTCTCTGGTGGTCACCTTTGCCTCACCATTGAGTGCCACCAATGCTGATCTGATTTCCATTACCAACATCAGACACATCCTCAGCTTCTCCCTGCCATTTCCTTCACATTTGTGTGAAGCACGTTAGACCAGTGTGCATCCCATACCACATGTGAGAGACCTCCAGCAGACTGAGATCAAAGACACAGAGGAGGTGTGGGAGCTAAAGCCAGCTGCTGGCAATCCAAGATTCATCTGAACCTCAGCCAGAGTCGCTCCAAATTCTTTGTGAGTGTGCAGGGATAGTCAGGCAACTTCTTGACATAGTCACTCTGTAGAACCTGTTCTGTCCTAGGTAAAAGACATCTCGAGGAAAAGAGTCATACCTAGGCTGATACTAGATGCAGGACCTGTCCCAGCATCCTGCATCAAAGAGGTCCAGAAACAAACCACTCAGAATTCAGGAGACCTACCTAAGTCTTTGGCTTTCTTGGCAGCATCAGTGATGTAATCTTGTGACCGTCCATCAGTGAAGACTATGCCCACCTTGGGGACACCAGGTCTTGCTCCATTGATGATGGAAAAAGAACTGTCAATGAGGTACTTCAGAGCCTGGCCCGTCATTGTTCCTTTCTCCATGTAGGCCATTTTCTTGACTGCTGCTTTGATGTCCTTCTTGTTCTTGAACTGCCCCAGTGGAAACTCCTGTCTGACAGAACTGGAATATTGAACCAGGCCAACCTGGGCCTGTTTCTCTGACACCTCCAGTGAGTCCACAATTTGGTTAATGAATTTCTTCACCAGCTCAAAGTTCTCAGGCCGTACACTCTTGGAGCCATCAATCAGGAAAACGAGATCCAGGGCAGATCCTGACCCACCACTGCAAGCTGAAGAAAAATATCAGAGGAGGGTGAAAGAAGACAATGACTAAGACCCCAATTAATTATGTAGGGAAATATAATCTCGTTTCATTTTATCGCTAATGAAATAAGTTTAATCAATCAATATTCAACAATGCTTGACATACTGATGTTTTCAAGGTAATTCCTGGTTATAAATGCGTGGTTTCCTGTTCTGCCCTTTCTGAACAGGACAAGTCTCAATCCTATCCCCACCACACCACTGCAGATCACAGCTCGGCTCAGTGCAAATGGAAATCATTACATACCACTGCAGGTCTTCCCATCGTTGTTCAGCGTGAAACCCTCTTTACAAGCACACTTGTACGCTCCTGGGGTGCTGATACAGATCTGCTCGCAGTCATGATCTCCAGTGGCACACAGGTCTGACACCACTGTGAGCAAAAGTGCAGAATAAAATCAGAGACTGCCTGAAACCCAGAGCCTGCTTGGCCCGTCCACAAAACATGATATTTGTCCCATACACTCAGTGATAACTAAACCCACTCTGCAGCAAGGCAGAGCAGTAGAGGTCATCACTTTTGGATGGTGACTGGGATAGAACCACAGAATCAGAATCATAGAATGGTTCCAGTTGGAAGAGACCTTAAAGCTCATCCAGTCCCACCCCACCCCCTGCCCTGGGCAGAGACACCTCCCACCACACCAGGTTGCTCCAAGCCCCCTCCAACCTGGCCTTGAACCCCTCCAGGGATGGGGCAGCCACAGCTTCTCGGGGCAACCTGGGCCAGGCTCTCACCACCCTCACAGCAAAGAAGTTCTTCCCCACATCTCATCTCCATCTCCCCTCTTTCTGTCTCAAACCCTTCCACCTCGTCCTGTCACTGCACTCCCTGATCAGGAGTCCCTCCCCAGCTTTCCTGTAGCCCCCTTTAGGGTCTGGAAGACTGCTATAAGGTCTCCCCAGAGCCTTCTCTTCTCCAGGATGAACAACGCCAACTCTCTCAGCCTGTACTCCCAGCAGAGGGGCTCCAGCCCCTGAAGCATCTTCATGGCCCTCTGCTGGACCCGTTCCAACAGGTCCATGTCCTTCCTGTGCCGAGGACTCCAGAGCTGGACACAGTACTCCGGGTGGAGTAGAGCAGGGGGGCAAAATCCCCTCCCTGGACCTGCTGGCCACACTTCTTTTGATGCAGCCCAGGATGTGGTTGGCTTCCTGGGCTGCCAGCCCACACTGTTGACTCACGTTGAGCTTCTCATCCACTGGCAGCCCCAAGTCCTTCCCCTCAGGGCTGTTCTCAGAAGGAGAGGCAAGGAGAAATTTTCACAAGTCTCCTGACTCCAGGGCACAGCCAGGACCACAAATAGCCTCCATACTGAGGGCAGAAACCATCTGTCGCTTGAGCACATCACAGTCTACTTCACTCTCCAAAGCTACTGGATGAGATTTGGTTTCCTGCCTACCATCTGGGCTGGCCAATACCCATTTTTTCTGGCTATGTAGTACAATTATGATTAGTGAGTTCAGCCCCCCACACAGTTGTCTTTTCTGGATGGGATTCATGCACAAATGTCTTTGGAATTCACATCAGAGATACGCTCGCACGTGCAGCTTTCAGATTCGCTCTCTGCAAACACTTCTGCCTGCTGATCTTAACCTGGATCTGACTCCTGAGATGCTGAGCAAACAGAAGCTGAATTGCAGCAGTTGGAGCCAGCAGCGCTTAGTGACTGACAGGACTGTCAACAGCTACAGCAACGATGGTGGAAAACAAACTCAGAAGTAAACAGATCCGGCTGAAGCAATTCCTTTACAAATACCAGAGAAATCTGTGCAGAAAACAGAGCATTTCTGCTTCTATCGTAATGATGGGAGGTGGCGCAAAGTCTTTCACATTTAAAGGGCTTCTATTCAAATTTAAAGGGCTTCTATTCATTATTTCAAGTTATTTGTATTCTGCTCTGCATGTATTTTGTACTTCTGACCTTCCCAATTCACACGTAGGCATGTTTTGCCAGCACTGGTAGATCTTTCCAGCAAATATGTAGCTCCTATAATTAGGAATATTGTTAACCATGCAGATGGAGGAAACACTGGGCTCACAGGCTGAGTTCTCTGAAGCCTACAGAGATGTTGTTTGTTAGTCTAACCACTGACTGGATCGCCACGAGTCTCCCTTCTTCCCACGCGTTTGTTGAGCGCTGTGGGAAACAGCTTTGACAACGCTGCGCAGCTCTTCCCGCTGTTGGTACCCACCAACCGTGCTCCGCAAGAGCAGGTGGTGGTTGGGTACATCTCCAAGGACGTTTTTTTGCAGCTGCTTGCATGGCACGATAGCAGCCCACTTGGCAGTGAGTACGGTGCTATTCTCTGTTAGCTGTAACAATCCTTAGCACAGTGCTTCCCTTGGATGCATCTCTGAGGGCTTTTACCACGGGGAGAACTTTGTCATCTGCATGTTACGAATTTGAAAAGCAAGGCACAGAAAGGATTTCTTTTTATCTTTTTGAATGACACCAATGCCAGAACTTCAACATTGTCAGGCCTCTCTCTCTCTCTCTGGCTGAATCCCGACTCCAGGGCAGCCAACACAAATTCCCACAAATATTCATGGCCTGGATTCCACCTTCTCAATTTTTGTCTCTATCCCCATTCAATATGAAAAATTTGTTCCCCTCTTTCATGAGCTTCTGGAGCAATGACACCTGATTATAATATACGACTCGTTTTATATTCAAGATTTTCCTCCTTCCTGCAGAGGAGGAAATTTTCCTTGACAAAAGGCTGCTCGCCCCCATCATTTGCAGCCCAAAAGTTGAATCATGAAATTTTACACCTCTTGAAGAAATTGGTCTCGGAGAGTTTTACAGGTCCACCAACATGTGTGTGTTTGCAGTGCAATGCCACAGGCACCGTGGTCTATCGCACCTTTTAAAAAGTGTTGCCACACGTCTGTGCTTTGACGTGATGGGCACGTGAACCCCCCCGGCTTCTCCTGCTGACACATCAAATGGGTACTTACAGACCACCTCCTACAGTCTTGTGGGTACGTTTGAAAGTAATGAAGCTTTCTCACTCCAGCCACCACTTCGTCTAGGAGTGAAAATGGTGTTTGTAGGAGAGTCAGGCGCTTTTTATACACTGGGCAGAAAGGCATTTACACGCTGCCCCAGCCAGGAGAGTCTTCTGCCTCAAAGGCTTGCAAAAACAACAGCATAGTCAGGCAAAGGTTCAGCCTCTAGCAGGGAAGTGAAACCATCCTTTGCTTAACTGGAAATTCAGAAGACAATACTGGTGGGGGAAATTACAAGCCAGGTTCTCAGAACTCCCCAGATAGGCTCGAACATACAGACATTGATTTTAGCTATATAAAGATTAAGTTTTCCAGTTTTCCAGCTTCTTTTTCAGTGCCTCAAGGAACACGTGGGTCCTGTTTACAAACTCTTCTGAGCCAATGAAGTCTGGAGATTTATTTAACTACACCCTGAAATTCCCTAAACAAAACCTGAAGTTCTCGAAAGGCAACTTCAAAGAGCATCTGCCTTCCATACTGCTTCATGCTCCGGCAGACCCCAGTCCTTGGAAGAAAGAAGCAGATGGATGAAGGACGATCACACACATACAACTTCCGTGTGAAAATCTTGCTGGCAGCCACTTGCAACTCTTGGCTAGGGACCCAGGGGTTGTGGCAAGGACTTACCACAGAAAGCTTCTTGGAACTTGTGCGTCAGCTTCTCTATAACACTGTAGCTCTCCACGTAGTCCACATGGTCATCCAGGGGCTGGCTAGCAATCTGCCGCAGCGTGTGCATGTCCACCCGGCCAACCCCAATGGCAAAGATCTCGATGCCAGCAGCTCTGGCCCTTGCTGACACGTCCTGCACTCCATCCTGGGGACGGCCATCCGTCACAACGATCGCCACCTACACAGAGGAGGGCAGAGACAAGGCGTTGCTTGTAGAGCAGCCTGGGTTAGTAAAGACAAGTTATTTTCTAAAATTAAAGTAAAAGGAAATTCCACCCCCTCTTCCTTCTCTTCCTGTTCTTCCTGAGATCACGCAAGACCTTCTTTTATGTGGGGTTTGTTTCTTTCTGAGCTGGAAAGGTTAAACTGCCAGGGACCTGACTGATTTAATTAAGGGACAACAGGTGCATCTCGCCCTTCAGGAAACCAAAGTAAAGGTTATTCTTCATTCTCAAACTAATGCTCAAGCCAAACTCCAAATCTCTTCATGAACTCCCAGCTGATGTGAAGGGAAATTCTAACTCAGAATGAGACTTTAAAGAATCTCAGGAAAAGTCATGGAAACATTATGAAGTGACAACTTTTCCCCCTTCTATAGATGGGGAAACTGAAGCAGAGGAGGGGAAGAGATCTACCTCAGGTCACGGTGTGTGTCAGTGCCTGCCATGATTTCCAATTCCCTGTTCCACAATAAATAACAGAGGTGAAATCCTACCCCTACAAGCGTCAGCATTAAAATGGCAGCTGGTTTAAGTGGGAACTGGATTTCACCCTGGATTAAATGGAGCCCTGAACCAGTGGAAAGCCTCCAACTCCTGTTGCTGGATGGTTCATTTTCCTCTCTATTTTCCTTCTTATCAGAAGACATTGTCACAAAATGCTCATTTTTGTTCTTTGCCAATTCATCTGCTCCTGCCACTTTTCCTTACAACTGTTTTATTGTGAAACCACTGTCAAGTCCTAAGCAACTGATTGGGATGTAATGAAGTATGGAGAAATATAATCAGCAGGAGCAGGTGAGCTGTTAAGAAGAAAAAAAGCTCATAGGAGGCAAATACCCATAGTAACATAGAAAGTAAAGAAACATCAAATGAAACAGGCAGAAAAAAATCTGTCTGGCCACAACAGTGAGTCTGAATGAGCTATCATCTGGCCATTAAGGCAGTATTTGCCATGTTCCTCTATGCCCTGTATGCTCTCCATCTCCTGAAGATAAAATCAGACACACCAGCTGCTCAGGTAGGATAGTGTGATGGATGGTTTACATCCTCGTGTAGAAAAAATAATCTTGGGTAAGGTCAGGAGTGGGGTTTCCTGCCTCGTGTTCACAAGGGGCCCTGGCACTGCAATGCAATGTCTCCTTCTCCCTCTGCCCACCCTTCAGCTGAGGGATGGATGAATGCTGCAATCATCCCCCAGGGTAATTCTGCAACACTGAGCTCATCTGCTGCCCCGTTCAGAGCTTTCCTTCTGTACGAAAGCTGGGTCAACCTGGAAAAATGCAGAGCTTTTCAACCTGCAGAAGGTCTGTAAGTTCATATACGCTTCTTAAGGGCTACAAAATAAAAAAAAAATTCCTGGTGGTGACATCAGAGTTCTGTAACTGGCTGCTTTCAAGGGGAAAAAATATGCAAGTATTTATCTTCTGCTTGTGATAGGAAAAGGAAAAGTGTCAGCTGTGGCAGATGTCAGTGTATGCTGTAAAGGAGAATGAAGACCAAAAGCAAAGATTAAACAAAAGGAGCACTGAGGTTGTTCATGGACCAGCAGCTGAGCCAAGGATAGACCCAGCCATGCAATCGTGCTTTCTGCCAGGAGAGAGAGCCCTCGACTCAGCTGCTCTGCAGCTCTGCTTGCTACACAGCCACAGCAGCTCAGAGGTGGGGGCTGCCAATTAGAGCTTATCAAAAGGCAACCTGTCAGGAAACAAGATGTATTATCAAGTAGGTTCTGTGAGCAACACCACCCCATGAGCAGGTTTTTTTCAGTAGCTGCATATCTTTCTCTAGGTGTTCATCACAAGATGGAGGTGTTGCATGTCCTCCTGACATTTCTCTAAAGTGGTTCTCCAAGTTTAATCAGTTTCTTTGCTTCTTCATACCAAGGTGACATCTTTGCATAGGCCTGAGCCCCAGATGTATATAGCCCCAGCCAGTGTTTTTTCAGTGGTGCCCAGTGACAAGACAAGAGCGAACGGGCATGAATTTGAACATAGGAAATTCCATCTAAACACAAGGAGGAACTTCTTTGATTTGAGGGTGGCAGAGGCCTGGCAGAGGCTGCCCAGAGATGTGGTGGAGTCTCCTTCACTGGAGACATTCAAAACCTGCTTGGACATGTTCCTGTGCAACCTGCTCTGGGTGGACCTGCTTTGGCATGGAGGTTGGACTAGATGGTCTCCAGGGGTCCCTTCCAACCCCATATCCTCCTGTAATTCAGGAGGTGTCTGATAGCAGCATCCAGATCTGGATCTGATGGGAAAGATCTTCACAACGGATCTGTGTGAAAATCTACCATAGTGCACTCAAAAATCTATGTTACTTTCTGACCTGCTGTTGGAGAAAACAAAGCTTCTGTGTACAAGGACTCTGGACCAGGTATCAGGAATTAATCAGGAAACTCATGGCTAAAATCAATGTAAGTGCATCAGAACAGTCAGGGATCCTGTCTGCCACTGTGGCCAGGACCAGTGTTTTCAGAAAGAATGGAAGAAAAAGAACAAGTATAAAGTGATCTTGGTATCACATCTACTAATCCTGATAATCAGGAAATCCTCAATTTTTCCTACTATTCCCCCCCCCTAGACATTTGCCCTCCCTGCCAGCCTAAGGCAGTGAGCGTCCAGAGTGAAAAAAACTCCACCCTTTCATTTTAAATCTAGCTCCAAATTATTTGCAGACATAGGATCTCTGCAATTCTCTGTGTTATGACCTTGTCTCAATTAAAAAGCTGAGAGTCCTGGTATGTGCCTTGTTTGGTAAAGAGCAAGAGACAGGTTGGAGGAAAGGAGCAACCACTGCAGGCGGGGGAGGCTGAAGGGCTTGTTCTGGACTTAGCAGGCAGCCATGTGAGAAGAAATAACGAAAGGGTGAATGCTTTTGCTGCCTTGAATAGCTGAGCAGGATCTCCAGTCTTTTCCCTAAGGAAACTCAGAAACTTTTGCTTTTCAAGGTCAAAACTTTTATGCATTTTAACCACTACCTTTCATTTTCCTGCGAATTCCTCACTTTCTGCATCCTTCTTGTGTTAGTTTTGTCGTATGGAAATCCCCGATGTTCTCATGACACAATTTATTCTTGGTTAACTAAGGCACCAGAGGATTCACAGGCATCCCTAGGTATTTTGTTTCAGGTTTGCTATGTGTAGGCAATCCAGCTGCTAATGAGGTAGCTATGTCTCATTATGCAGTGTATAACATGAATGTTGGAACAGCACTGAAAGGGGAATTGGGCAGAAAGATGAATAAGCCCGTGATTTTCTTGGCGATTTGACAATCTATTTGTTGTTTTTCCTAAAGAAAGATAAAAGCAATTGGGCACCCCTGGAGTTTTTGATAAAGGTGTAAACAGACTTTACTCTGAGCTCCTACAGAAACAATAGTGCTTTCCCCTGTCCTGGGGTGACATTTGCTGCACAGAGTGCAGCAAGAACGAGTGATCTTGTGATGCTTTTGACCAGTGTCCCACATGGCTGGCAATCCCAGCACAGACTTTCACAAGGTATTGCTGGGCTTCTGCTGTGTGAAGGAGCATGGACCGTGTCCAATGTTTCTGGAAGGTTCAACTCCCTAAATTAATGTGTGACCTATTCATCCTCTGGGGCAGAGGATGGGGCTACCCTGAGCAGCATCAGGATCACAGAATGGAAAAGTTTGCTGGACTTCAAGGCATCATGGAAAAAAGCTAAAAATAACCAGGGAACCAAGGAATGCAAATGGTTGTGGGGTCTCCTGCCTTGAAGGTATTCTAATGCCATCTGCACGTAGTCCTGGGCAACCAGGTTTAGGTAACACAGCTTGAGCGGGGGGCATTGGTCAATATGACCTCCAGAGGTTCCTTCCAACCTCAACCTTTCTGTGATTCCATCTCTTTGACCAGATCCAAAGTGGGAGAAAAGAGGGAAAAGCCTGTAGTGATTTTCTTTCTTCTTTTGATGAATAAGATAAATCATTAAAAAGACCACTACTATTATTCTGCTTTTTCAGATGTCCAGGAAATAAGGTTTCAGGGAAACAAAGCAGCTTTAGTGTTCTTAGTACCACTGTCTACAGAAGTATGCTACTGTAGTAAGTCACTAAACACATTTCATTTTCTTTTGAAGTGTTCAGATATTTAAACTACAGGCTTGTTTGGTGAATTAGCAGGGCACAGCATCTCTTACGCCTGTGGAGACGACAGGAAACCGCAAGCGTTGGAAGAGCAGGTCGAGTGAGTGGTCTGGCAGCTCAGCTGCAGAGTAGACAAGAGCAGGGAAATAGTGCACCAGGAAAGGGGTTGCTTAAATGGTGTGGAAGAGATTAGTTAGATAAAGATCCAGATTTTTCGTAGACAGTTCAGTGAAAACGTCTCTTCAATCTACAGTAATGGTCAATGTTGCATGTAAGATGTCAGGCTGTGTTATGGGAAAAAAAAATACTGAAAGAATGATAATAGCATTGTATAAATCAGTCCTGACCTAAGCATGGTCAGCTTAACTTAAAACAGACATTGGGGAATCGGGTAAAGACAGAGAAGACACAGAAATATTGTGAGATTTCTGAGGGGCATGAGTGGATTGCTTAGTGGTCCTAGAGAAAAGTGGATCTAAAAAGATCCCATTATTTGTTCTGTTTGAAAGGTAACAATAAGAAAACCAGTCAAGTCCATGGGAGCTGCCTTCATGCAATCAGACTGGAAGTCAGAGCCCTCCGTTAGGATCTGAGTATCGTTCTGTGTACAATGACTGGCCACAGGTTTCCTGTTTCTTGATTTGCCCCATCTATTGGGGAGGAGTCTGCCCAGCTCAGAGATTTGAGGGCTCATTGCTGGAGCTGTGTAAGGTTTGTGCTCAATGTGGGGTCACTGGTGCCATGGAGGACACTGGAATTATTCTTCTAGCAGTGAGCTCCTCATGTGGAAGATGGCAGATATCTGGAACAGTCTTAACTCCCTTTGCTGTTCCTCCACCACCCTCCTTTGCTCACAGGTCAAATGTCAAAAGGAGTACAGTTTCAGCCACCTCGGTGCCCATGACTGTTTTTCCATACAAGTAAATCTTCTGGTTGGATAAAGAGAGAAGGGATGGAGCCTGAGGAAGAGCTACCTTGAGTTGTCAGGTCCAACTTAATGGGAAATGAGCAACCGCACGAGATTTCTGCCGTGCAGACTGATGTCCAGCCATGCAGCAACAACCAGCTTTCTGAAAGCAAAACTGACTGACACCCTCCACACACCTTTGTCCGTCTGTAAAGGTGCTCCACAGCTTTGAATGAAAGTCTGATAAACTAAGGCATGGAAATTAATGCAGTAATTACTCCCCTAGTGAGAGTGGACTATCTCCAAAGAAAGGCGCAGCATCCAACCCCTTTCTTGTTTGCTTCTAAATTCACTGTTACACACTGGGCAGCTTCTGCTGACACCATAGGAGGCAGGACAAGTACATCCGACCCCCTCTCCTGCTTGGAGCTTCTGGCACTTCTGGACATTGGACTAACAACTAATGGAGTGAGAGATGAGAAATAAATTTTTTCAAGGGAGCATCAGAAGCAGTGAGAAGTCAATGTCTCTGGCCTATTGATACTCAAGAAATTAAATGTTCCTGTGGTCTGGCATTCAAAATACAGGGATTTTTTGTGTTTTCTTTTTTATTAAACAATTTTTGCACTTCAATCAGAGTAAAAATCTCCAAAAAGAAGAAACAGATATTATTTTTTCTTTCTGGCTTCAGTTCAGCTGACTGGCTTTGTGCTAAACAATACCCAACCAAACCAAACATTTCCTATTGCCTTTTTTCTTCTGGACAGAAAGGCACGGTTTGTGTATGGCTGTGGATGAACCCACTTAAAGGACACCTGCAGCTCCCATTCTGGTAATGTTTTTCCACCATAGGGTGCTGTGGCCAGGCTGAGAGATGGCAGAAGGGAGATGCTGGAGACCTGTCACCCTCCCACTAGCTTCCCTGGAGCAGTTTTGCTGGAGGAAACATCTCTTTCCTGTCTGATTCAGCTCTTTAGTGAAGTCATCCATGGAGTAACTGGACAGCCTTGAGCTCTCCAAGAAGAGAATCTTTTCCAAAGCCTTTTGAGAGTGGCTGGAGCAGGCAGCATGGACTGGTGCTGCTGCTTTTCCTGTGACCCCTCGCAGACACAGCTGCTGGGAAAGCAGGGAAAAGCAAAAGGCACCCCAATGGCAACGGGCAGTTGCTTGAATCTCCAGAAAATACCTGAAGGTTGAATCCACACTAACTCTCTATGAAGCAGTTCAATCAATTGAATGAGAACTCTTAGTCTTGCATCTAAAGGATTTTAAAGCTCTTTACCAAAACCAATTATAATAACGATATATTAATAATGCCTTACAATTTTGCAACGATTTTTTTCAGTGACCCTCAAAGAATTAGACAAACAAAACCGATGTTACTTCTTTTGAATAAAAAACATTGCAATTGGAGTTCCCCTGCAAGAGATGGGCCATAAGAATTTACACCAGGTGACTCCAAAGCTTGATGTGATCATGATGGCTCATGAGATGAGCTTCTCTTTCTGGACCCGATTGGCAGTGAGATTTAGTGAAAGTTTCTTGGACTGTAATTTTTCTCCTGTTATCACTCCTGAGTTTCTTGCTATTGTGTCAAAGCAGATTCAGGATAAGTATCTGGAGAATTTTCCCTGCTGTGAATTCCACAATAAAAGGCCATGTGAGGATAGATTCATTCATATTTGCAAGTTGCTTATAATTTAACAAAGTGAGGGGGCACACAAAGTCCCCATAGCTTTCATTAATCATTCTTGTAGGTGACAGCCTCATTTTTAGGGCTTTCTTGTGAATTCCAGATCATCAGAGTCTTTGGGCTACTGATTTTTGGAGTTGGCAAATCTTTACCACTGCCTACTTTTCACTTTTCAGTATTATTTTTGACTTGCCATCCCTGGGCATCTTTTCCATGCTCTGCATTGCCTTCCCTAGAGCACTCCTATCAGTGAAACAGAAAGTGACTGATGTTCCAAAGATGTTGTAATTGGGAGAACAATCCCAGGCTTCCTCGCTCCAACAGTTGGGCTTTTGTTCAGATGGTGGAAAGCTCTAGCTGCTTGCTAACACCTTTGCTTATTTTTCTGGTCCAGTCTCATAGCAGAAAACCAGTGGAGCTGGCATAGGACATGAGGGTCAAGGAAATCTGTTCACGATGTTTAGCTAAAACACGTTCTTCACACATGTAGAGATTCTCCACATGCTCAGAATAGAGTTGTCCTGGGGTGGGGGCATTCACTGGGCTTGGGTTTGGTTTCATTCATGGTCAAATTCAGAGACAATAAATGAGGGAATAATTTTTTTAAGATTGAGCTTGCCAGACAGGGAATATGGGCCAGGAGAAGTGATGCTCATTGCAACCACATGTAGAATCAAGCTGACCTTATACCACAGCCTTAAGTGATAAATGGTCTGTAAAGTCTGTGTACCTGAAGAGAATACCCAGAGTGGAAACCAGCCACTAGAGAAGAGAAGAGCTAGAGAAGCTGTATTAAATTTATCTCAACATCTTCAGGCCAGGTCTGCCCAAAAGGAAGTTTAGCTTTGCTTTCAAGAAGATTTTGGAGGTTTCCATCTCCCAAAGGTGTTCTACCTTTGACAATTAACCCCCACTTGTCCCCATACACTCAGAACACAGAGGAAAATCACTGATACTCTTTCTCTGATTTTTCCAATCACTCCCTGATGAGCCATATGAGAGAAGGAGCATCCAAGAGATGGGTAATTTGCTTACCTTATTAAAATTGGGAGACCTCACCCTGGCCCCTTCTGAGTCACTAAAAGCTCGGCTAATGGCAAACTGGATAGCCAGACCAGTCATAGTCCCAGTTGAGAGTGGCTCTATCCTCCGGACAGCTTGCAGGAGCCCAGCTTTGGTTTGGTAGGTCTTGAGGGAGAATTCGTTCTTGACAGTGCTAGCATAATTGATGACACCCACACGGGTGGCGTTGGGGCCCACGTCCAGCCCCTCGATCACCTGGGACACGAAGACCTTGATTTTCTCAAATTCGTGTGGGCGCACGCTTCGAGAGCTGTCGATGATGAACACCAGGTCGGTGGGTTTGGTTCTGCACAGGGTGCCTGGAAAGAAGGAGGAGGGAGGAGAAAAATGAAAGAAGGAGGAGAGAAAAGTATACTCAGAGGGACAGGATGGTCTTCTTAGAGCAACGGCTGAAGCTAGAGGACCTGTGAGCTGCAATCTTTTCTCTCAGAGAGGCCCAGTGAGACCATTTTAACCTGATATTTCTAAGTGTTCTTTTTCCTGTCATAGGAAAGTGTCTGTAAGAAAAGCACAGTTACCAGCTGACAACATGTACTTTTGAAGAAGGGAGCTGATGGGAAACCAGTGCTGCGTTTATGAGAGCAGGTTGCCCACTTGTCACCCCAGGCTATTGCTAATGTCTACATGAAACTTAATTCACTCATGGCAGCACCAGGGGTGGGAGTGGGTGGGAATAAAGCCATGAACCAAAGCCTCTGCCTGCACTTCTGTATCAAAAAAACAAAAGTCTCAAAATGAGTTACCACTTTTCAGACATGGATAAGCAATCTGCACATAAGTTAATTAATGAGATTGTATCCCTGTCATGCATGTCCAGAAGCTGGCATGCAACTCAGCAGTTCAGATTCGGTTGTGAATCGAGATACTCAGATTAACTAACCAACATAACATGACCCAGTCTCGTGTTTTTCAGCTAGAGGCACTCATGGTGAAATACGGTAACACAGCAAAGACGGGCGCTGTTTTATTTCCATGAGCTGGGGAGGGAGAGCACAGCAGAGGGATGTAGAGCCACGTAAGTGAGAGTTAATCTCTACAACCCCATAGCAAGGCATGAGTATCCACTGTAAAAAGTAAATGGCATAAATAGGAAGCATTAGCAATGCAAAGAGCTGAGTGATTTTTTTTCTAAAAAAATCTCATTTTCATGCTGTTTTCCATCCTAATTTTCCACTGTGGCAAAACATAAAGAGAACTGATTTTTTTTATGATTTTCTAAATGAATTGTCCAATTTTTCCCACCAGATCTATAGCATTCTGTTCCTTTAATTTTTTTTCTATCACTTATCCTGTCTCTGTAGGGGTATCAAGTGCTCTGTTAGTATTTGATTTCTGCAGAGAGGAATGATATCAGTTATATCATAAAGGAGATATCTGTGGACAGATTTTTAAATGTGAGCTTTCGGGCCAACAAATCTCTTCCAAATTATGACATAAATATTATAGCTAGTCCTCGGTGTGAAATCTAATGGAGCTTTCAGTCTTTCAGACAGATGAAAATAAATACCCTGTGATATATCTATAAAGAATATAATCAGGTTAGTTTCCTGAGAGACATTAATGCAGAATCTGCTGCTGGCTCTCAGAAAGGTCTCTCTAAAAGATGCTCTGTGTGTAGAGGGAAACAGGCAGTGGTTACTTGGTCAGATGCTCTAGTTTCCACTAGAATATAACCTTTTCCCATGTGGGTGACTTCTGCTTATTGCATAATTTATTACAGAGGAAGGAAAAACTCAGTTGGCAGTCCATCTACAGTATTGCAAATCCCTTTACCAGGGGTTGGTTAAGCCCATTTTACAGGTGAGAATTGAAGGTATAGAGAAAGGTTCAAATGATTGCAATCAGTTCCTCAGAAATAAAGTGCAGTTTCCTCTTTGCCGCTGTAGCTATGAATCATGTCTGTTTTTAGTGACAAACCAAGGAAGAAAAGTTATTTTTTCTTCTCTAGGAACAGTTGGATCCAATAAATATTTTGAACATTGAGTTTGGTTTGGTTTGGTCTTTTGCATGGAAGCTCTGTGATTTTGCCCCAGTTAACAATGTAAACTTCTTTTTATGAGAGTTAAGTATATTTTAGGGAAATGAGGGGAAAATAAGAGATATCAGATGGGAGCTGTGGGATTTCAGCCTGTCTGGTCACAGCCCTTGTGCACATATCAGGGTCTGCAGGACAGGCCTTGGTTACCTCCAGGAGGTGACAGTCAGAGAGCCTTCCTCTGAGTATCGTCTTGACTCAGCACAGTTTATTTTGAAGTTGAATTAAGCCAGAAATAAAATCCCTCTCTATTTTTAAAAATGTCCACACTTGAAGTTATTCAGGAATAACAGAATGTCACACACCGATTTAGCAGAAAATATCTCTTCGGGCATCTTTACCATATTCATTAAAAGAACCAGAAACCTGGCTAGTAACTCAGAATTAAAAAGTGTTTATTTTAGAAATAGCAATTGGCCACGGTAGGGCTGAATTGAATGACTGGTCTGTTTGGTGTCCTGACTTTGGTAGCACTTAGCGGGTTTGCAGCAAAGATAATCATCCCTTTCCAAACTGCTGAGGAGAGACTGGTCAGTGCATCAGAAAACTCCCCTTCATGACCATCAGCCTGCACTGCAGTCACTGTCACCCCTATTTTACAGCTCTCATCTTGCCCAGGTGTATGCATTATGCATCATCATAAGATCATTCAAGCATTTTTAAGACCCAGCAGTAATTTTTGCCTTGGCCACCTCTCCTGCGGTGAGCTCCCCAGACTGGCTGGAACCCCCAGCAAGATCCTGTCCCTGGCAGAGGAGAGATGTGTCCTCCCTACCAGACCCTCCAGCCCTTCCCGTTGTGTTCGCTTCTCTCGCACTAGTTGCAGACCAGGAGTTAAGAGACTGTTCAACCTAAAGAGCAGGTGACTCATCTCCCATCTGACTCTTCTACACCCCACTTGGAAAGACAAACAGAGCAGGATTTTGCTCAAGAATGGATGAAGTAAAACCTAGGAAAACCCCATCCTCAGCAACCTGACCCAGACGTTCCTGCTCTGTGAAGTTTAACCAGAGCCTGGGGAGCGTGGCCAACTCCTCAAGTTCTTGGCAAAACTATCTCTCTGCAGAGCTGTGGGGAGCAGAACCTGTTCTGCAAGGCAGAGGAGAGCCCTTCTGCCTGGGCCTCCTCCAGCCAAAAGCAGTGAACCCTCAAGCTGCTGCTGCTCTAGGAGCTGGGGCTGACCTGATGCCACCTCTGTACAGACCTCCCACTGTCTTCTCTAAAGCAATGTAACAGGCAGAAGCAAATACATCTCCAGCTTCTGCTGCTTTGGGAAAATATTTGAGAAAGTTCCTTTGCTTCCCTGGCTGATGCTGGGTGTTTCTTGTTCCTTCATCTACTTCCCAGCCCTGTGGTAAGGAGGTAGAGGACTGACACCATCTGCCCCACCACTGCTGAGCTTCCCACTTACCTCTTGGCTGTGGAGGGGCTCCACAAACTCCGTAGCTCTGGAGGAGAAGCAGCAAAGACAGCAGCAAAGCAGAGACATTCCTGTCCATGGCTGCGGAGGAGCTGGAGGCTGGATGCAGAGTAGTGAGCAAGAGCCTTGGCCCAGAGGTATTAACCTGCCCTTCCTCAGGGAGGCAGGGGGCCAGCCCCTGACACGTGTGAAGTGCCGGCCAGGGGGGAGAGATGGGGGAGGCACCAAGGGGAGAGGGACAAGCAAGAAGGACTACTTAGGAGAAAATATTGCATGAAGGTGGGGAGGGGGAGGATGTCCAGCCCTGCCGGCCCCCAGCCCCTCCACAATGGCTTCATTGCTGGAGGAAGGGGATGGGAAGCTATAAAGAGTCCTGCAATGGCATGGTATGTGGGGAATCTGGGACCGTAACAGTGGGACCAGTGAAACCAGCCCTGGGGAGCTGGGGTTGGCCTGTCAATCACCAGCTCCCATCTGCAAACTCTGAGCTTTGCCACAGTAAGCAAACGGTCTGCGGTGTGTCAGGGTTGTGCCCTTCCTCCGGCAGAGCCCAGGGAGGGGGCGGCGGTGGGAGGAGGGATGAGGACAGGAATAGGGTCACACAAATCGTTCCTCAGTCCCTGCATTTGCCAAGAGTGGGGCTGGAAACCAGCCTGTGGGATTGGGGGGCTTAATTTGCAGGAAAATGCTGGGTCACAGGAAGAGGAGAGCCAAGCTCAGGGAGCCATGGGCGAAAGCCAGGGGTCCAGAACAAATTTCTTCCTGCGGGAAACAGTTATGTCTCTATGAGGCACTGCCCCCCTGTGCAGCAGAGCAGGGAGGGAAAGGAAGAACTCAGACAAGAGACTCAGGATAGGCAGGCAGATTAGAAGTCTGATTTATTTTTTGCAGTGTAGCATTCAGCTCTGCACAAATGAGGGAGAATACAGCTCCTGCCACTAAAAGCCAACAACCTAAATCAACAAATAAGACCGATAATGCTGCAAGTGAGCAGAAATCCGATGTTTTCTTTATGGAAGAGCAGCAGGGAGATTTGGTACTCAAGTAAGATGAATCACAGAGCAGTGNTTTTTTTTTTTTTTAACTACTGTATTACAGTACTGTCAATTGATTAAAGCCCTTCTCTGACGCGTAAGTGTTTGCTCACCTTTCCATCCACACACCCTTGGAGCACTCATCCATTTAATCTGCATTGTGTTAGTGCGATGCCATGGCAGACTACCTTTAATTCAAAGCCCGGTTTCTCTTCCCTTCCCTAAAGCCACTCTTTACTCCCAAAGTGCTTCAACAGAGACAGAGAGCTCCTGTGGAGAAAGGCTCTTTGATTAGGGGAAAAAAGGACCCATCCTTAGTGAAGTTGCCAGGCTGTCCTGCACTATTTCAACATTAAATTCTTAATTAAAATATTAAAAGATGGCTATATTCCCATGCTAAATCAGCACAGATTTGTCCCACTGCTACCTTCCCAGGTACACACCATCAGTCACAGGCTTTCCACCATCTCTGCAGCTAGCTGGAATTTTTTATCCAGAAGGAGCAAATGCTCCAAATGAGCTTTTTATTTGGTCCCTTTCTGTCATTGAGGCCCTTTCAGAGCTCCTGGGATTGAAAGAGCGACCATGCAGGATGTGAAAATTGCAAATTATGATCATGGAGCAGTGTAGGAAGTGCCTGCAGACCTTCAGGTATACATGTGCATCCACAAAAAGTGTCTATGAAAACTTTGTGTATAAATGCTTATGAGTGTGAATGGATGCATAAATATGTACACATGTGAACATACATTCACATAAGCATGATGGCATGTATGAGCTAATGTATGTAAATACATATGAGTGCACATACATACAGACACATAACTCTCCTCCATACTTTTCATGGATGTCTTTATGTCATAGAATGACAGAATCACAGAATGGTTTGGGTTGGAAGGGACCTTAATGCCCACCCAGTGCCACCCCCTGCCCTGGGCAGGGACACCTCCCACCACACCAGGTTGCTCCAAGCCCCCTCCAACCTGGCCTTGAACCCCTCCAGGGATGGGGCAGCCACAGCTTCTCTGGGCAACCTGGGCCAGGCTCTCACCACCCTCACAGCAAAGAAGTTCTTCCCCACATCTCAGCTCCATCTCCCCTCTTTCAGTGTCAAAACCTTCCCCCTCATTCTATGGCTCCACTCCCTGATGAAGGGTTCCTCCCCAGATTTCCCGAAGCCCCTTTAGGGACTGGAAGGCTATTATAAGGTCTCCCCGGAGCCCCCTCTTCTTCAGGCTGAACACCCCCAAGGTCTCAGCCTGTACTCCCAGCAAAGGGGCTCCAGCCCTCTGATCTTTTTCATGGCCCCTCCCTGGACCCATTTCAACAGGTCCATGTCCTTCTTGTGCTGAGGACTCCAAATCCCCTCCCTGGACCTGCTGGCCACACTTCTTTTGATGCAGCCCAGGATGTGATTGGTTTTCTGGGCTGCCAGAGCACACTGCTGGCTCATGTCGAGCTTCTCATCCACCATATATTCAGGTGAGTGCTATTATGTACAAATCCTAATCATTGATATCCTTGTGTGCTTGTATGCACACAGGTACATTTGCCCCCCAAATATACACAACAGATACACCCACGCTTTTATGGCTGTTAGGGAATACAGTAAAATAAAAGCCTAAAATCCAGGATATTTTACTTCCAGCTCTGTCTATGATGGGTTTCTCCCATCACCCTGCCATGTGTACAGTGCCTTCTTGCCATGAATAGGGATCATTCAGAGCGCTCTGTAAATGAAGTCTCTATGGCTGTTCTTGCGGAGGAAAATATAAAGTTTCTCTGTGTCATTTTGCTGTTAATTAGCAAAGAAAGATAAATATATTTCAGGTGAATATTTTCACTAGTAGAGGTTGTGGCACACAAGCAACATTAAAGCTTTCAAAATAAGGCAAGAGGTGAAGGTGTGCTGGGTACTATAGGTCTGCATTTATATCTCTGTAAAAGCAGTGTTTATTTTTAAAATATGAAACATAATTTTTCCCCAGGCCTCTGAAAATGAAAACACTGGTTTCCATATTTCAAGAGGAAAATATGCATTTAAAGCTCTTCCCGAGCCCACTCGCAACATAAACAGACAAGCCATTAACGGCTCACACTGGCCCCAGCGCGGACCTGCCATTCTGCAGAGCCCCTATTGTAGGCTTCACGTGTCCTGGCACAAGGCAGGTCTGCCATTCCCTCCAACACATTCAGGTCCATGTCCCCTTGCTAAAAAAGTGCTTGTTTTAAATACCAGATCCCCTCTTTCCTTCAGCTGCTGGATAGTCAGTCCTGTCCTACCTTTCTCCTGCTGAAATTGAATCCTTCAGCCTGATGGGAAATTGGTGTGTGTAGCCAGGGAGGTTTTTTTGCCCCCCAAACAATGGTCCCATTGTGTTATTATTGAGGGCAGATGGAGGCAAATGGGCAAAGAGAGGAAGGTGATAGTGAAAGACAAGACCTGCACCCATATGGGATTTTCTGACCTGGTTTTGCACCCTGGTCCCTTGCTCTCCACCTCTCTGCTCAGATTATGGGACTACTCTTAGGTGATAAATGTAATTTTTTGGGAGAAATCTCCAGTACCTGATGGGATGGTCTGCTCTGTTCCCACCAGCACCAAAGGGTAAAAGCACTTTGCCAATGGCTGCAGCCTCCCTGCTCCCACCAGCAGGTAGGTGGAGAGGCTGGAGAGCTGGGGCCACCTTGTCATCGCTGGAGTGAGACCATGGCTATTGGTGCCCCTTTTTGGCCAGCTTGGAGAGATGAGCTTGGCTGCACTAGGTTTGTTGGCAGCGTCTGGATGTCACAGCATGGAGGAGACACATTTAATGACATGTCAGTGTGAAGCTTACCATCAGAGTGCTTAAACTGCTGGGAGACGTCAGCTGGAAAATAAGAATATTGTGAGTGCTTAGGCAGGGGTGGAGAGCCTTTGCCCTGCCCTGGCAACCGACACAGCCTGGCTACAGCCAAGGCCTCTGCCTGCAGGTAAATGAGACTGAATTAAAATAAACTGCTTTCCAAAAGCAATCAGGTTCAGCAGGGGACTCCAGCTTGAAGTCAGGAGATGCGGCTCATCCTTCCCAACAGGTCCAGTTGGGGCAGCATCATCCTCTGATGGCACAGGATGGAGAGAGAGGTTTTCCTGCAGTGACTGGTGCCTCAAAGCTCTGCGCAGTGCCCCAAGCTTAGTCATGGTTTGCTCGCTCTTCTCCTTCAGGTCCTCCCTTGCTTTTCTAACAACCTTTTCCTGGTTCACAAAATCCTGATGTCAAAATGCTGGATCCACTCTGCTGGATGCCTTCGTTCCTTGGGCTATGAAATCTGCCAGTCCTGGGATGGGCCAGGAAAGAGGAAAGCCCAGTTTAAGAATAAGAGCTAGAAGTACTGAAAAGCATGAATGTACTCATAGGAGCACATTACAGCTAAGAGGTGGTAACTTCTCATTTGTCATAAGATGGGCAAGTCTGATGGCATAAACAATAGAAATGCAGATTCTTTCTCTGTCACTACATGCATAAGATTTCACAGGAGTGTAGATCAGATGGGAAAAACAGTGAAAAATGACATTTTATTTTCAGTACTACTGAAAATAAAACAAACATGTTTTGTTTCGCTTTAGCATTTTACTTTTCCAATTTGCTTGGCCCCAGTTTTATTTTAGAACAGTATTTTAGTTTTATATGCACATATTTCCAATAAATATACCATTATTGCATTTAATATCAGAATAAATTTTGCACTGCAACAAACCAAACCAACAGATCAAATCAAAGCGAATCAGTCCCTAAGGCGCTTCCATGTAAATGACCCAGAACAATGGGAAGGTTTTCTGGGGGGAAAAAGGAAATCAGATTTCATGGATCTTGAGACATTTCCAAACTTCTAATAGAGTTCAAGCAGAAGGTGTTTAAAATATTGGGTTTTTCTTTAAAAACAAACAAACAAACAAAAAGAGCACAGCTTGTGTTTGTAGCCCTGAACCATAAATGGGTCTCAGAAGGGGTCTGGAGATGTGGCTAAGTCACGCAGAGGGAGAGGAGAGCTGGGAAGGGACAAGCAGCCAAATCCTGAGTAGTGTACTCTTGATTTTTTATTTCCTTCTAAACAAACCTGTTTCTTGTAGTAAACACAGGTTTCTTGCCCTCCAGCCATCAGAAAACTCCAAGGTTTAACTGAATGCCCAGTAATTTTTTTTTTTTGTCTCTTTTATGTTTCCTTTGATGTTCCCACGTGAGTGTTTCTGAGCTGGATTCACAGCCTCCATTTTTCAAATATGCAGAGAAATGGGGACAAAAGCTGCCATTTAGTCAAAGCTCCAATTCTTGTACTTTATTCCCATGGTGTTTCTATTTCAGTGAGTTCCAGGGGGTGTGGGAGTCCCTCTCAGCCTGCTTCATGACCAGAAAGAATATTTACTGCACCACCACCGTCTTGCAAAAGTGATATTTACAGCAGTGAGATCACTGCAAAGCATAAAACAAATGATGTAAAGGGTGAAAGACTGGGGAGAAATGAATGGCTTTAAATACAACCCTTTCAACAGCTCAGGATCAAAAGAACCGCTGTTTATCCTTTGAGCTGCAAATGGCTGGCAAATATCCTTGTGCTCTGATACTTTAAATAGTAAATGCTGTTTATGGCTGGGCAATGTTTATGTATTTTATGGGTCACATTTATTTCAGAGGGATCGTTTTTTATTTGTCGTGTTAACCTTGCCCACATCCCTGCCCCGGGACCAAGGTGCCACCTGGGCGCTATTTCTGTCTTTCCTGCTGACCACCTGCAAACCTTGGGCAGCTCATGACCTCCGTGCTTTGACTTCTCCACCCACCAACAACTGTGGCCTGGCATAGATGTCACAGAATCACACAGTCACAGAATGATATGGGGTTGGAAGGAACCTCTGGAATCCATGCAGTCCAACCTCCTGCCAGAGCAGGTCCACCCAGACCAGGTCCCACAGGAACGTGTCCAGGCAGGGTTTGAGTATCTCCAGAGACGGAGACTCCACCACCTCTCTGGGCAACCTCTTCCAAGGCTCTGCCACATTCACAGTGAAGAAGTTCCTCCTCATGTTTAGATGGAACTTCTTATGGTCAAGTTTGTGCCCATTTCCTCTTGTCCTACCACTGAAAAAAGCCTGGCCCCATCCTCCTGCCACCCACCCTGGAAGTATTTCTAGGTGTTGATCAGATCCCCCCTCAGTCTTTTCTTCTCCAGACTAAAAAGACCCAAATCCTCCGGCTTCTCCTCATAAGAGAGATGTTCTAGTCTCCTCATCATCTTTGTAGCCCTTTGCTGTACCCTCTCCAGCAGTTCCCTGTCTTCTTGAACTGGGGAGCCCAGAACTGGTCTCAGTGCTCCAGATGTAGCCTTACCGGGGCAAAGTAGAGGAAGAGGATGACCTCTGTTGACCTGCTGACCATGCTGTTCTTGATGCACCCCAGAATATCATTAGCCTTCTTGGCTAGCAGCTAGCTCCATCATGTTTCCAGATGCCATTTCAAAGTCCCTAAGATTATATCTGTCCTACTAAATTGCTTGAACAAAGCAGCAATATGACTTATCGTTTGTAAATAAGAAGGACACTGCATGGGCAGCTGTTTTTCTCTGAGGTGAAGGAGTCAACAGACTGACTTATCAAGGCAAACCATATAAAAGGGCGAGGGTAGGAAAGACTGTGGCATCACCCAAGAAGAGGGACAGTTTTGTAAAATAACTTTCACTTGCAGAAACATTACAAAAACCCTGTGGGCAGAGGCGCAAGGATGAGAGAGATCCTCAGCTGGAGCCTGTGGGAGTGTCTCATCTGATGGATGAGTGTGCAGACAGAAAGCAAATGGCATCAAAAGGATTTGGGTGGATGCATCACCACACTGCCAATTTCTGTCATTCTAGGCCCACCACCAGGGACAGCAGTTGCAGTGTCTTCGTTTGACTGATACAAGCGAGTAATTATCTTAATGAACTGTCTGCAGGAAAGCTAAAGTAAAGCCTGTCTTTTTTAATGATGTTTGATTTATGCAATTATAATAGTGCCCATTCCAGACTCTTGAGTCTGAATCCTGGAAGGTTTTTAGGTGTCATTCAAACCAGCAGAAACCAAGGCAGCAAGAAAACCAAGCAGGGTCGCATGGTCCCAGTGGTCAGGACGGTCTGCAGCGACAGGCTCCTGGAGAAACGCCACACATCCATCACCCAGGATTCCCTCCACAGCTCCAGGGCCAGGCCGCACATTGGCTTATGTCAGCTCCAGGAGATGCCAGGGCACATTGCCAAGTTGCTGTCTTTGCTGTCTTTAAGGTCTATTTATACCCATTCATGGACATCAGAATACCCTTGGGGTAGGAGAGACCTTTCCATCACAGTGGACCCCATGATTCTATCATTATTTTTGCCAAGCTGCTAGCAGCAAGCTCTATCATGTTTCCAGATGCCATTTCAAAGTCTAATAGAAGCCCGCACCAGAAAAATGCTTCCAATCCTCCCCAGCCTTTACTGACACTGTGTTTTCTGCCAGTTTTGGTGCTGTTTAACCTCCAGGAGGATCTGCAGAATCAGAAGTTTAACTGAGTTTCTGTGTCTAGGGGTCTCTTACAAAAGGGGCAGACTGGATTGATGGAGCAACCTGTACTGGTTACCTCCACCAGCAAACATTTCCCAGTCGGTGGGCAGATTTATCAAATGCTTGACTAAAAAGCTGCATGGGAGCACTTCCAGCTCATAACTGGGGTTTGCAGCATTGTCTCACTGGGACCAGCCCAAGGCTGAGGGAAGGACGCTCAAGGACTGTCCTGTGTCAATAAAAACCCCAAGTTTTGCAATGGCACAGAGCACAGCTCCCTCTCACTCAGTCATGGCGAATACCTGTGGGCAGCCCCTGGGGATTTGCTGGATGTTTAGAGGCTTTTTTCACAGTCCCAGGTTCTGTGCCTGCTTTTGAGAGCAGAGCAGGATCACTCCCACGCGTTCTGCACTTTCCCTCCTTCTTCAGAATGGACCCATAATTTGCATGAGTCGTTTCCCTTTCCTTCATACCTCAGTTTCCATTTCTGCGGAACAGGGAAACCAGTGAAGTGTGTTTGGTTTTGTTTCCATTTTTCAAAGCAGAGGGAGAAGCACATCTCCTCCAGATGAAAGCAGTGACAGGAGAATGCAAAGAGAAGAACAACAAACTAAACACAGCAGAAGCACTCAAAGCAGCACACACACACTCAAAAGCCCTTTTTCCACTGGGGCTTTTGCTCTGGGCCAGATGTGGGGAAAAACAGTCAGGTAACCTCATGGACATCTCCAGAGTCCTGGAGCATCTCCACCTCCATGAGGTGCTGCTGCTTCTAAAGGTGCTCAAGTCCCTCTTACATATCTGTCCTGCCAGTGCTGAGATCATCAGCTCTATCTGTTCAAAGAATTGCTGCTCGTTTCTCTTTTGTATTAGAAAAAAGAAAAAAAAAAAAAAAAGCACAGTGTGTGGAGCACCGTTAAGAGCATTTGTGTGAAATGGTTCTCAGCCTGTATGGGAGAAACTCACATCAGTAAATCAGTTTAGAGAATTAAAAAAACAGTATAAGAGGAGCAAACAAAAAAAGGCTCTTTTGCCACTCTCAAAACCAGCACTGATAGCGCCATTGTCTGACTTGTAAATAGGCTTGGGAGAGCTTGTGTTCAGTTTGTGTTGGCCAAATCATCTAACATTTCAGAAAACCAAAACCACTTCCTGTCTAGAACTCAGCCCCTGACCTGGCTGGAAACTGACAATAACTCTATACATTTTATCAGATTTCACGTAGTTTTGAGCCAGGCTTCCATGGGGAACTATTCTGAGCCCTGGAGAGAAAATACTGCATGAAGCAGAGGGATCGTTTGGCTCACCAAGAGACCCGAATCATCAGGCTCATTTAGAAGATCAGGTGTGTACCTGGAGGCTCAACTCCTCACACACATTTGAAACAAACCCAATCTCTGCAAGGGATCTGTTGAACGTACTTTAGCTGTATTATCAAAGTCAACTAAACCAAGAGTCTTAGGGAATGTTTAATCCTGCTGTGGTAATTAAATAACCAAGAGCATTATTAATGGGAATTTAATTAGAGGTAGAATTTGAACCATTTAATGAAATGATAAAGGATTTTTAAAACAGTTTAGTTGGATCACATTGAGGAATCCTCTATTGGTTTAGCAACCAAATGAACTGCTAGCATTTCTCCTAACAATAGTTTGAGCAGGCCTGGTTAATGGGCTTTTTGTCAGTCCTGGTTAGTGGAAGGTAGCTTGGGGTAGATGATCCCTTGCTGTGATGGTTGTCACACATTGTTATGGCACCTACAGTGCTCCTCCAGACGTGGCTTTGAGCCCTGAAGCTGAGGTGGGCAGGTAGCTATGAGAGAGGAAAAGGAGCCAGTTTCAGCATCCAGGCTGGTCTTCAGGACTATGATCAAGAGGGCTTACAGGTGATGTCTGGAAAGTATTGTAGCCTACTGATTATTCTTATTTTCAAAGATAACATTTTCTCTTTCCACCTAATAAAGCAAGAGACTGGGCTGGACCTTGATGCAAGAAGTTAGGCTCCGACATGCTTCTGCAAGGTTTTCTGGTTGAGTTTTGGGCTGGTCTCTTGTTCCCTGGTCACAGTTAAACAGTTGCCAGATTTAGGATCAGAAATAAATTATTTTCTGCCTGAATAATTTGAAAAAAATTGAGGGGTTTGTACTTCTGTGAGTGATTTTACCATTGTTTAAAAATACGGGAGACACTAAGATGCTATTGTGGTACACCCTTTCAGGCTTCATGCCTGGTTTTGGGTACCCTGGTCCCCAGAACAAGGGACAGCACAGAGAAAGATTATCATCACCCCTCTTCAGTGGTGAGAAAGCCAGCTCAAAGATATAGAACATAGAATATAGAATATAGAATGGTTTGGGTTAGAAGGGACCTTAAAGATCATCGAGTTCTAACCCCCTGCCCTGGGCAGGGATACCTCCCACCAGACCAGGTTGCTCAAAGCCCCATCCAACCTGGCCTTGAACACCTTGTGGGCTGGGGGTGGGGGACATTCACAATGAAGTTGTGGGTGACCAACATTATTATCTGCACTGCCAAATATATAAATACACATCTAATGAAAAGAACATGGGGCAGCACTGATATTTCGTATTTATACTTTGTCAAATCTTCCATTGAAGCTTCTTAGAGAAGCTTCTTGGTTTGTTTCAGAGAAGAACAAAGACACCAGGCTGTGGTCCACACCATGGACAATGCTGGAATAGTTATTACCGAAAAAATTATATGTTCATACTGAGTAGTGTTAAAAAGCAGGCAATGATCCAAAAGGGTGAGCTGATGTTAAATTCCAGCTGTCTCTCATCTGCCATCACTGGTGCTGTTCACTAACATCTACAGAGAACAACCTGTGCAGGGAGAGACAGTTGTGAATGTGCCACACAAAGAGTGCCTGGCGCAGGGTCTTTATCGCTGGTGTATGTACAAGAAGGAACAAGCTAGATTTGTAGATGAAATTGCCAGGTTGACTGTTAGAAATACCATCTTTTCCTTCGCAAACAGCACACACATGAGATAACATTGGCCTAAGCCCAAAGCACCATTTTTTGCTAACTAATTTTGTTTTAGAAAGGAAACTATTACTTCCTTGTGAACTACTTCAGGCAGCAAAGACAGGACTGTTCAGAAATCAGACAGCAAAGTATTGAAGCCATTAATTTCTTTTTTATTGAAACTAATTTTTCAAGTCACACTGGAAGCAAAAATAATGCAAACACTCAGGTATAAAATGGCAGAGCAATACCAACTCCAGTGTGTTGTATATTCTGGAGAACACACTGTTAATGGTCATCACAAGCAGGCAGGATAAGAGCTGCATCATAGTTCATTTGAGATCTTAATTCTTTTATTGATCCCTTTCCCATACAGTCCTCATCAAAAGACTCTGATCAGCATAGCTTCAGGGTTGGACTATCTCAGAGAAAAGGTTGTTGCCCATTTTTCCCCCTATTCCACTTCCTAAACGTCTCACCTGATGAGTTAGATGTGACACCAATGAGAAACAGCATCCTGCTGGCTTAAAGCAAGACTGAGAAGGGATTCAGGCCAGTGTCTACAATTCACATTAGCCAGATGTCAGAGACCTGTGATGGGAACTTCTGTGTTGCCAAGTTCATTAGAATTAGCACTGCAGCTTGGTAGTACCAGCTCAAAATTGCCAGAGTATAACAAGGCACCAACTCCAGTGGTTCACCATCACTCTTTGTAGGCTCATAAAGTGAGGTGGGCTGTAATAAACATGATACTGCTACAAAGTGAAGCTGACTATCTGACAGAAGGGGCAAGAGGCACCAGCAGCAATACAGATGTCTTCTCTCCAAGAGTGGTGCTTAGACCGTTACATAGGGTGGTGGGGATTCCTTGGAAGGCAACTCTAATGCTTCCTCATAGGACGGCAGCACAGCCTGAAAGAGAAGACCAGCAGTTATGCTCTGGGGATCACATGAAGGCTTTCAAGGGGGGTTGACCTTAGATGTGTTTCTCTACCTAGTTCAAAATAGGGTAAAAGAACCACATGGGCTGTAAGAGATGAAGGGCAGAAATCCAGAAGAGTTAGAGGTCAGGAGCACATTATAACCACTTTGATGCCAGTTCCACCTCCTTCTCACAAAGCATGACTGCATTCAATGGACCAAGGCTCTTTAATGTCCAGAATCTAAGCCTTATTGCTTAAGCGAAAAAGCTGAGCTCAGATCATTGCAGAGGGCCATGATGCGTGCACAGCAGGGGCACACACTGCTGGCAAGACAAGGCTCATCACGTTTGCCAAGTTTCAACAAGACAAATGCCTGCACTTAGCTTTCCATATTCTTCCTCTCTACTTCTCATCCATCTTTACAGTATCTCTTATGTTTGGAAGGTCTTCAATATCTTCCCATTGTGTCAGAGCAGCTGGATGCTACTATTAAAGAGATTATCAGTAATCTAAAGACATTGATACCCACTATTTAGCAACCTCTTAAGATGAAGGGTAATGCACCAAATCTCTCAGATGGTGGAAGTGAAAGGTGAAAACAAACTTGATTTTAAACATGAGTAGCACTATTACACATAGAAGCCAAAGTTCAACTAAAATTCAAAACAGACCTCTGGATCAGAGAATAAAAGTTATATATTTCCATTTATCTGCTTTGTCTGAAGCTTACTTTTCAGATTTCTTGCAGATACCTCTGAGTTTGAAATGCTTAATACAAAAGTAAATTTAGAGGAATGTATATAATTGGAAACTGATTATTAGTACCTGTGAATGCAGATTTGAAGGGTAGAACTACCTCTCTGACCACCAAAGAAGCAAAAGGAAGGATCATTATATACCTCATCAATCTAAACCATACTTTTTCATGGTGTAAACCTAAAGCAGTCTTCACTCACCTTTTCAACTGCTTGTGTGTCAACTTTCACCTTCTTTGTCTTGCTGGTTTTAATATACTTAAAGCAGCTGAGGACACATTTGAACATGTAGGCCTGAAAAAGAAAGGGAAAGGGATGTCTGCCATTGTATTGCAAGTCAACAAAAGCATTTCTGCTTCTGCTATCAGCCTGCAATTGTCCTGCTCTCTCCTCTGGAGGTAGAAGCCTGGGACCATGTGTCCCAGAGCCTTAAAATGGTCTCTCTTGATCCTTCTCTGGAAAGGTGACAACTCCATCTATTTGGAACAGAAGAGTAACATGGGAAGTCAATAGGACTAGTAACATCATTAAATATAAAGCACATGCTTAGGACCTCTGAGGTTGCAATGTCATCATGTAGGAAAGGAAAGCATTTCTTTCATGGTATATTTCTGAGCAGGCTACAAAGTTTGGACATCTCAGAAAAGCACCTCGGGCATAACATCCACCTCCCAGAGATCCAAGGCTCCTTGGTCAACTAGGACTGACCTGAAAGGTCATCTCATTAAGCAAAATCCTGTACTTGCACTAGTTACACATTTCTGACAAGACTGCCTCGCACCTCATAGAGCTACAAGATGCAATAAATAGAGAGCTTTTCTGAGAAAAATGGATCGATTGATAGATTGTGGCACAAGAAAATAAGCAAGGCCTGTGAAACATACCATATTAAATAAATATTTTCCCTACTCTGTGCAGTGAGGCAAAGTCATGTGCCTCTTATTTTTATTGGCGTAAGACTCTACTTTAAAAACAGTTAGCAT
The DNA here is from genome assembly GCA_013400055.1 of Nycticryphes semicollaris. Classification (NCBI taxonomy): domain Eukaryota; kingdom Metazoa; phylum Chordata; class Aves; order Charadriiformes; family Rostratulidae; genus Nycticryphes; species Nycticryphes semicollaris. The sequence goes on along the minus strand of VXBJ01000182.1, from coordinate 23,335 downwards.
TTTCAAAGGAACATAGGGAGTTATATGCCCTGTGAACAAGCCCTGTAGCTTAGGATTTCCTAGAACAATGAGGACTGTTTTTCTTGACACAAAGCCAAGACAAAGCATGAGAACAAGGAATGAAGTATCTGAGTTGAAGGAATCCATCTCTCAAACAAATTTCCAGGGATGAGGAGGTGAATCCAAACTTTGACCACCTTCAGGGAATACTGCGAAATCCTTCCCCTTTCTAAAAGGCTTTTCATACAGGGAGCAAACATGCAAGACACTATAATATGTATGAAATCCCCCACTCGTTCACAAAAGAAACATCAATAAAGGAAAAAAAAATAATAATTATCATACAACAAAAGAATCCTTTCTTTGATTTCGATTCTGGAAGTGTTTGCTGCTGTGCCAACCAGGGTCTGCATCAAATTCAATGTAGTCAGCTTCAGTTAAGACTGCTGCAAGCAACAGCAGGTTTGAGCAGAATACATTAGTACACACAGCTTCTGTAGAGGCAGCCAGTGACCTTGGGATCAGCCCATTACTGAAGAACTCCAAACACTCAAGAGATATACTTCTCCACACTGTAGTGAAGGGCAAAACTTCTCCAGCAGCTGTTGACATTATAAGTGGATAGGAAGCTTGTCCTAGAGGTCAGGAATAGAGCTCCTTCAGAAGTAATTATGTTAAACCTTTTCTCTCATTTCCCATCAGAAGTGTTTTACTCCCCTTGGCTTCTGCACTCTTATCACAGTGGTGGTGGACGGGAATGACTTTATGATACTGAGGTGAGATATAGATTACTTGTGGGGACATAGATCAGCAAGGGAGATGGCTTTTCATGGTACTATGTAAGCATCACCTCTTCACTCTCTCTGCCCTTTGAATACTTTGCCTCTCCAAGGAACTTAGACTTGAACAACTGATGGTATCACCATTGGGGCACTTGCAGTAAGCATACAACCAGCCACCACACTGTAAGGAGCTGTGAATCACAGAATTGTAGGGTTTGGAAGGGACCTTCAGAGATCATCCAGTCCAACCCCCCTGTTCAAGCAGATTCACCCAGAGCAGGCTGGACCCTGTACCCAGGCAGCGTTTGAATGTCTCCAGAGGAGACTCCATGAAGCTGCATGGAGAGACTTCCACATTGCAGAAGGATATGGTCCCTACAGAGCTTGGCTTTGTCAGAGAAATCTTTCATGCTGAAAGGGTGAGCAGGTCTCATATGAGGTCAGTGACAGAGGTGTGCAGTGGGACAGGTTCCCCATCTCTTCTTCACCTGTCAGACCATGTTTTAGCTGAGTTATGCCATGGCGTGGGATGCAGATAACTATCTGGGAACAGTAATGCAAGTTGGCAGGCAAACAGCACCAGAAAACACAGAAAGAACGTTTTAGCATAAGAGCAATAAATGCTTGTGATGGGTCATTAAGCAAATCAATTTATGCAAAAAGATCCTAGGCTAGTCCAGCATATTTAGATGCTACCTTGGTGTTGGCATTCAGTGAATTGAAACTGATAGACCCTAAATTGGCCAAATTGCCTTTTTTGGTCTAAAATATTCCATGTTTTTGCCACATTCCTCATCAGATCTTTATGACTTGGAAGGAACTCTCCCTTGAAAAAGGTTTTGCTACGCAGGGAAGAAGGGATGGATTGTCATCAAGTTTATAGAGGATGGGGTTCCTAATAACTTGTTTTGGGGAGTTTAGTAGACTAAGGAGTATTTGTGCCTATCCATTTTTCTTAATTACCCTTCCCCATCCCTCCTCCTACACACTCCAGCACAAAAAGTCAATGCAAGTTAAGCAGTCTTGTGGCTAATCTTGTGGAAAATTCAAATCAACCCATTTGCCAGGTCAGTGAGATTTCTGCTGACGACCCACACGGCCAGCTGAGTTTCAGGGTTATCTCCTCTCCCCTTGCACAGTTTATGCAAATATTAAAAGATATGCTGAAGTCGTGTCTGCAGTGCAACCACACAAGGCACTCCACTCCACAGTGGCTGGTCTGGCCAGCTGGGAAAAGTCTGAATAAAAAATACTTTCCAACTAACAAGTAGGTTTTTTCACTGTGACAGGATCTGCTCAAGTACCTGGAACGATCTGGTTTTCCTATCTGGTTTGAAACCCCTCAGTGAAAAACCTGTTCTCTGATCCATTGAAGCAAGAAGAATAGAAACCATCTCACAGTGGAGCTTTCTGAGATGTAAGCAGGATTTAGCAGCTCATGGGTTTTAATTAAATTTCAGGGTATCAGTGTGCATAACACCTCTTACATCAGTGAGGGTATGGCAACTCAGCCAAGAGGATCTAGCCTGCTGATTAATGGTATAATTTATTTTGGCACACAATAGCAGAAGAGTTTCCTATATTTGTTTTCAAACATCTTATCCTTCTAGAGATGAATGGGCAGTAATAGTTTCTGGAGAGATTTTGCTTTGTAACTCAAGTCTGCAGAAGCATAAAACCAATGATTTGAATATTAGACCTGCCTCAGACTCTACACTGAGGCACAGCTCCTGGTATGTCCAAGGAGAAACCAACAATGTTTTCCAGTGTCCTGGTAGGTTTGAGGAAGAATTTACCAAATTCCTCCTACCCCCCAGGCAACAGAGCTTCATTTCAGCCTCACCAGATCCTGCAGCTTTTTACCTTCAGGAAGAGGACAGCAATGAATGCAACAGTGAAGGTGACCATCACTTTGGCATATTCCTCTGTTGGTAACTTCTCCAGAGTTGGCAAAAAGCCCTGTGAAAAGAGGAAGAAGATCTCAGTCATATGCCTTTGTTCCTTCTACCAGGGTCACAGAAAGAGGTAGAGATCTCAGCGAGTTTCTCAACCTACTTCTCATAAAGGTGGGACAGGCCCCCTTCCGTTCCTCATCGGAAAGAGTACAAGGATATATTTGCCTCCTACTGTTTACACTCCTTTGGTAAAGATTTTTCAGACCACTATTTAAATGAGAACTAAAAGTGTGACTGTTTAATAAAGATGAAAAGTCAATGCATTTTGAATGCATTCAAGCAGGCTCTATCCAAATAATTTCTTTCTGCAATTTGCATCCATAAGATCATTAAAAGAAAAACAAGGTGTACTTTTAAGAAACACACGTGTAAGCAATCTGTCAGCCAAGAACACTCTGCTGGTGAGAACACATGGAAAATCATCCTTTGTCATCAAACAGAGCACTTCTGGGAACACTGTAGAGATCAGAGAAAGTTTACTTTGACTTAACAGCCACTGAAAGAAACTTCAGGGTATGAAAACTCAGTGACGCTTGCTCAGAACCTACCTCATTGTCTGCAGACTTGAGGCTGAGATAGGTGGGGACCTCCATGTATGAGCTGCAGAGGGTGAGGATGCTCAGGCAGAAGTCCAGCAGCTGCAGCGCCAGGAAAGGGATCTTTGAGTGTCCCTGCTGCAAGAAGGGTAATAAACAGAAATTTGGTTATGATTAGAAGATTGTATCACTTATATAGATTTTCTCTGATTTACACAGGGCCTGTTCTCTGTTCTTATTTACAGCTTAAGTGATTGAATTCATTTATATTAGCCCAAATTATGAGTAAACCACCTAATTGGACTAATTCACACAAGCTCCTCAGAAGGGGCCTCCAGCTGGAGCAGTGACATTCCTAGCTTATCTCCAGCAGACCCTTCCTAGCACGGGCACACCTGAAACCTAAAGCCCCGAGACAGAAAACAAAACCAGCAGGAAGATTCCCAGACACGGGATATTAAACAGTCTCCCAGCTGCCACTAGCTTCCCTTGCACAACCTCCAGTCCCCAAAAGATTGCATCGTGTCTCCAGTCAGCACAGGAACTGTCTTGCCATGAAGAACTGTGGCCCAAGATCATGATCCTTTATGTGAATATGTTTTCCATATTACATTATGCATATGTCTCCATCACACAGAGAATAGAAAAGGTCTGGGGGTTACCTGTTACCTACCGTGTGGCTAAGGGAGGACACAGAAATGATCACTGGAACTTCTATGTAAGAGCTGAACATTGTTAGGAGGCTGAGGAGAAAGTCCATGACTTGTAGAGCAAGGAATGGGATCAGGAGACGTTCTCTTTTCTGAGAAAGAGAAGCAATCAGTTATTTCTATTCTGAATGGGAAAAGACAACCAGCTGTCAATACCTAAAAGGACATGTATTAAGGTACTACAAGAATAAATAATTTCCTGGAATTTCTGCATCTAATTCCACACACTGTGGTGATGATTCAGAAAAAATGAAGGGCAGTGATACTGATTTTGTTTTCACCCTCTTGGAAAGTTTCTGTGATTTTCGCTATTGGCACTTGATCCCATCAGAGCTGTCATTCAGCTGTCTCCAAAGTTTGCCACTACAGAGAAGACTGCACTCCCACAACAATATATGGTCATTTCTTCTCCTGAAATGGGAAAGGAATCCCCAGTGTAATAGGGGAGTTATGGCTCCCCTCCAGAATATGACTTGCAAAAGAGCAAGGAAACAAGGCAATAAAACATTTCCAAATCAGAACATTTTCATTCCTTGACACAAAAAATAGTCTTGATAGAAAACCCACCCAGATTTGGTAAATCTGGCAGTTAGCAGCCTTGCAGATGAGGGTGAGACTGCAAACCCAGCAACTTTCCCCTCTGTAAGAGAGGAGATTTTTATCTGCTTTTTTGATCATACTTCAGCATTTTTAGTGAGCATTCTCTAGTCCCTCTCTAACTCAGAGAAGACTCAGTCAGCAGCTAGATGTCATTTGTGGAGGACATACCTTCACCACACCAAGGAGGAGGTTGAAGCTGATGATAAACAGCATGATGATCAACAGGAAACTGGTGATGACATCAGCTAAAAGTAACAGAAGTAATTACCACATTACTAAAAGCCAGAGCCTAATGTCCCAATTAAATCATACCTCTAAGGAAGAGTTAAAGTCAGACTGGTCTGTGTATGTGGGGGAATGAATGCCATACAGCTGGAAGGGAGCCCTCTTTTTCCTTTCTACACCCACTTTTTCATCTGTCTTTGAAGCTTCTGTTTCTGTAGCCCCTGGGTTGAGCAAGCTGTTGGCTCAGGCACATGGGAGCCAAAAGCTTTTATTGCTTGGACTGAAATTTTAAATATTCTAGGATACAATATTAAGGTAAGATGAAAGAGGAAAAAAAGGCAGAGTACTTTTAGCTAGTAAGTCTGATCTGGAGATTTTTTGGTAGTCAAAGGCAGATAAAGTAACTAACAGTGAAATCTGGTGAAAGATTTGCAAGCTTCTCAAGCAGACAAGCAGCACAATTTTTAACCACCCACTTCTAGTGAGGGCTACAGACTTTCAGGGTGAAATATCTCACCTCCACTCTCTGTAGCTGTAGGATGCAATATACACATTAAAAATAAAAGTATGAGGAGAACAACATGAGGCAGTTCTACCTACAGGGCTGAAAATAATTTTCATCAGCTGTTTTAGGGTAGGAAGGTGATCTTTTACCTACACGAAGCTTCTTACTGAACAGTTCCCAGGAAGCAGTTTTCCCTCTTGGCATTGCAGCCTGCCCTGATGACGGTATTAAAGCCTTGCTTGCCCTGCACAGTACCCACGTTTGGTCCTTGTAGTGGTCTAGACAGTGTAAGGCTTTTTGTAGATTGGTTTGCTGCTTAAAAGCACGGCAGCTCACTCCAAAGGCAAAACAGAGCTACTTTCTTGAACCGCACCTGCATAAAGTACAATCATTCATGGTGCCTCCTCCAACTCACTCTCCAATTTCTTTCTTATTGCTTTACCTGAGTTTAAAATAGAAGGAGTCTGCTTGGGACTGAATCCCAAGTGCTCGAATAAAAGGTTTAATTATATTAGAAAAGACTCAAACTTTTAACTTTTCTGGCTTTTTTTAAAGCAACTGATCCTTTCAACTGATAGGTATGTTTCTCAAACATCAGAAAGTTATGATTACTGCTTTGCTTTCCCCCCTGCTAACTGCCCATTTTATTACATTCCTACTAAATCTACTGCCTATTTTTTCCATTACCCCTTTCGCTTGCTTTCCTAAAGAAATTTTTAGAAATCTTCCTTTAGTTGTTGGATCTCTGATATATTCCATCTGCCATGAAATCCCTCACTGCTCCATATTATGCATTCCCCTACCCCTTACCCCCCACCATTAAAATGCCCCTCTATGTCCCTTAGCTTTCAGTGCTTACTCATATCTTTGGTACCAGATTATGTTTTTTTTATGGGTGGGGAATGCTTGGGCATACACTGAAGTGTCCTTAACTCAATTATAGAATAATAGAATGGTTAGAGTTGAAAGAGTCCTTAAATATTTTCGAGTTCCAACCCCCTTCCCTGGGCAGGGACACCTCCCACCACACCAGGTTGATCCAAGCCCCCTCCAACCTGGCCTTGAACCCCTCCAGGGATAGGGCAGCCACAGCTTCTCTGGGCAACTTGGGACAGGGTCTCACCACCCTCACACCAAAGAACTTCTTCCCCACATCTCAGCTCCATCTCCCCTTCTATCCTATGGCTCCCCTCCCCAATCCAGAGTCCCTCCCCAGCTTTCCTGGAGACCCTTTATGGACTGGGAGGGGTTCTAAGGTCTCCCTGGAGCCTTCTCTTCTCCAGACTGAACTCCCCCTACTCTTGCAGTCTGTCCTCCCAGCAGAGGGGCTCCAGCCCTCTGACCTCCCAGCTTTGCCGACAATAGAATAAAAAAATTTACAAAGATGTTGAGGCAGAGAAATCCATCCCTCCTTCTAAGGCAGGTAACACCATTACTGCTGTTTACAGAAACAAAATATTTGCATCAGAGGAGTCACAGATACATCATAGTCTGGCCAGTTCCTCTGTTTGAGGGAGGAAATGCCAACGGTCATCCCAAGTCAGAGGGAGGAACACGCTGGAGAAGGACAGATCTACCACCAGCGCTGCCCACGGCATCTGGCAGGAGATGAGCACCCGTTAGATGCAACCACTGCAACACATGCAAAGTGTCAAGTGCTGCACCCAGGCTCTGCTCAGCAGCATTGGCATGGATGCGTGCCAGCTGAAGGAAGGACTGAAGATGATACCAAGAAGCTCTGGAGCCTTTCCAGGGTTGTAAGGGACCTGCCTGACAGCTGGGCTGAGCCACATCTGGCAGCAGGGGAGGGCAGGTGACACCGCCAGCAGCACTCTGCCATCCTCTGCTAGGAGAGAGTGCACTTTATTTCGTTTAAAGGCATTGATACAAAAGATATTTTGACTTCCCTTACTGTCTTCTCAAAAATTAGCAACACATTGAAGTCTCCTCTGGAAATGAGATTTGCAATGAGCAACCTTTAGTCTGAAAAGCAGTTCTGACCAGCACTGCCTTCCCTGAGCATGACAAGGCTCTTCCTTTACGGGACTCAAAAGGGGAAAACCCCTTTGAGGAGGCTGCATCCCTCAAAGAAGCAAAAATAGCTTATCTCAAGAGAGGGAGCAGCACTATATGAGCTGCTACACATGGAGGTGCCAGAAACGCAAGACATAGGAGAACGATCAAAAGTATCCAACAACCACTTAATCTACATGAGGAAAAAAAGGAGGGCTTTTGATTGCACAAAACAAGAAAATAGCTTTTACTTAGAACCCAAAAACAACAAAAAAAAATATGCAGGTTCTGTTTACCACAAAGTAATGAGAATTGAAAAGGAGAAGAGGAAGAAGTCCTAGGAAACAGAAAGGAAAGAAAACCCAAATCCAGCAACCCCTCATTGAGAACTGAGAGTGCAAATGGGAAAGGGTTTTGTTGCAGAAGGTGTTGCTCACACTTTTGAGTGTGGGAAGAGACGAAGCTTCAAGGCAGAAGCCAAACCCTCCTCTTGGACACAGGAGAGTAGAGACAAGGCTGTTGTCTGGTGTGCAAAGAACCAAAGATTAACATGAGGACAGCATAAACTCAAAACAAACAAACAAACAAGTTTATCAAAGATGACAGACTCAGCCTTTGTAGGAACAGCCATAAAAGGAAACCATCCCAATCTGCCTGAAGCCATTTTCCCTGGTTTTCCTCCCAAAACCAACCATCAGAAGTTTACCCCAGAGAAGATTTATCTCTTTAGCACAGTGTTTCCTTGGATTCAAGACCGCTCTGTTTTTCTGCTTCTTTCTACACGGTCTCATGCTCCAGCTCTCTCGGCAGGCTTGCTAATTAATTGGACAACTGTCCGTTGCTTCTGCAGGCTAATTGCCAGCAGAACCCAGCTGAATTTTCCAAGCAGAACCTAGATCAAAAAACTCCTAAACAAAATAACACAGAAACAAAAAGCCTGTGACCCTACAGACACAAAGGGATGGAAAGAAAAGGAAAAACTAAGAGAAAAGAACTTTCCACAAACTGCCTGCCTCCTGTTTGTTCACAGTTGTGCTTTCTGCTGGCATTAGATCTCTCTGTTCCAGGGACTTTTTAGTACTAACAGTGGATTTGATCACAGAATCACAGAATACCAAAGATTTTCCTTAAACAAAATGACGTTTTCCTTTGTGGGAGCGAGTTTAGCAGATGGGCTAAAGGAGTCACTCCCTCAGGCTGGGGGGTCTGCTGGCTCTCAGCCCTGTCTGTGCAGAGATCGGAATGCAGTATGTGTTCTAGAGAGATCAAATGCCACCTGAAGTACTTCACAAGGGCTGGCAGAACAGTGAGTGGCCTCCCAGAACCAACAGTAGATCCCTGGGGTTTGAGGCACTTGCAGCCACTGCAGACCCCAGAGACTGTGACTAACAGGCTCTTTCCATGTCCAAAAAAAAAAGATAGTAATTTTTCAGTCTCTTCAGTATTTTCCTTCATGCTTAGTTAGCCTTTGTAGGATGAACGCTTGTCTCTTTTGCACTTAAAAAACATCAGAAAATGGGAAAAATTAGGAATCTTGAACCAAGCTCAAGCACCTGTACAATCTCAAACACAGGGATAACATTTCATGGTCTTCCCTTCTGTTCCTTCTGCAAGTTCATCTGGGTTCCTATCTCAGGAATAACTCATTTTCTTGTACAGCACCTTAAAAATTAACAGAGTGTTCAGAAAAATAACAGATTTTATCCCTACAGAAGGTGCGCTGGCTCTGAGGGCTGCTATTGCAAGACATAAAGCAACTGTTACAATAAAGGAAATTCCAGATCACAGGAGCAAAAGTCTTACAATAAATGAAGCAGTCTTGAACAGGGATGCAGACACGTTATGGAATTCTAATTTTGGGGAATCTGCAAACCTTAACTGAACAAATCCCCGGACAAGCTGCTCCAGCTTTGGAGACAGCCACGTTTCAAGCAGGAGATGGGACTGGAGACCTCCAGGGATCCACCTTGCTTCTGCTCTGATTTGATGGTTACAAAACCAGGCAGTGCAAAAATGTCTCTCCTTGTGCCTGCTTTCCACCTGTAGCCCTAGAATATCCTACCTACAGGAATATTTCAGTTCCACAGCCACCTCCGTGCTGGTGGTGGTACTTTGTTGCTGGCAGAGAGTGTGGTGAGAGCTGGCCCCCTTTGAAGTGGACCTCTTTTCAAAAGGATACAGGAATAAGCAGAAGCAAATAATAAATAAGTATGCCCTTCCTTATGCTTTTTCTTACTCAAAATCTCTGAGATTACCTGAGTCTCCCAGAGATCCCAGGGAATTTAATGAGAAGGAATATATATGTGCTGGGAAGTAAATGCCATTTTCTTTGGGAGTGTAACCAGAATGAGGGAATGTGTCGGAGCCTTGACAGAGCTGCACTGGATCTTTGAAATACTAGCAAAGTATATTTTTTTGCCAAATGCCTGTTTTTCATTAACTTCACATCAGGGTTTGTGCCCTGCATGTAGCCAGGTTTGTCGCAGTTTAAAGTAAAACAGAAACAACTTGCTGTTCCGTAATTTTACATCTTAGGACTCTTCTAACTCTCTGAAATTAACAGCAAATTGTGATGTGTTCTCAGAGTGATAAAACCAATGTTTGTACTTCATGCCAAGGAATAGTAGGCAGTATCCATCCATCTCTGAGTCCAGTCTGACACTTCCCCAGTGCCTGCCAGTGATGTGATTGTCATCCTGGGAACTTGATATGGTTTTGTACATATTATATCTATTTCATTATTTTCTTCTTTTTTTTTTTTTTTTATTTTCGTATCAATAATTCATTAAAGTAGTTTATTTCCTTCTAAACTCATATATCTCCTTATCTCTTCCTTTCCTCTCTTTTTGGGCAGGGGGAAAGGGCCATCTGTCAGTCTGGTTTGGGTAAATTTGGCTGAAACCACGACAATCCTGAATGCAGAGAAACCCTTTTCTATTTCCTGGCCCTATAAGCTGGCACAGGAAATACAAATAGGGCTCATAAAGCTGCGGTTTAACAGTTGCATTCACAGATTGTCAAGGATGGCAGTGTCCAATTCAGGGTTGCTGATAAGCTGCGGGGAGTTGTTTCTGGACAGGATGGGCAGGACCAGTAAGGGAAAGAAACCTCCCAGTCCCTTTGGCCTGATTCGCTTTTCATTAGAGAAGGAGGGAGTGTTTTCTGCACCGGGCATGGCATGCATAGGGTATGGTATATACTGTGCACACAGGTCTTCAGGCATAACTGAGGTATTTTTCTTGGCTGACTGGAGAGAAACTAAAACAACTTTTTCAGTTGTACTTTGTCCACAGTGACAATTTTTACAGTCATTAATGAAAAATAACGGTGATTAACACCCAGACTGTACACAAGCATGAATTGAAGATGTCCTAAAGATCTGACCTATGGCAAGCAGTGGGGTGTAACATTTTCAAGGCAGAAAACCATCCATGTTAGCAGCGTAGGACTGGTAACGAAGTTTTAATTGAAATGGTTTTGGGGGGATTGCTTTTTGGTTTTATTTTTTTTGCAGCAGGAAAAGCTGGTCTGCCAAATCTCATATGTTTTCAGGAATGAAGGACTGCCAAGAAAGCATTTGCTAGGAAGGCTTCTCAGCTTCAGGATGAGATTTCTAATAGACTGGAAATGGGGGAGGGTGCATGGGAAATGCACAGCCAAATTTCTGCTGTACTGAGATGGAGAAGAGAGATGTGAACCTAATTCTTTAAGGTTGCGACTCAGTGCCCTGAATCACCACACAGTAAAGTTTGTTTCCTCTTCCCTCAGCCTGGCCAAATTGATCTTGTGTTATTTCTTAACTATTAGTCAGGTGTTAAATTTAGATCTGCTTTCGATTACCATTGACCTGTCATTGATTCCACTAGGGGTGGAAAAATCATCTTCAAAGCTCCCAAAGACAAAGAAGAACTTGTGTCTTCTTCCCATTTCAATACGGCATTTTCAGCAGGCCTGATATTAATTTCTTGGTCAACTTTCACTGAAAAACAATCTTCAGAGGAGCAGCCTCAGTCCTGTGCTGCCTGTGGCATCTTGTAAGCCAAGACAGTAAGGAATAGCAATCTACAACGGACAGGGCATCCCTCTTCTAAAGGCAGGTGACAATCACCCCTCTCATTACCCGGGCAATCGCAAGAACCTACAACAGTCCCAGTTCTGTTTCCCTCCCTAACGGTTTGGGTAGAAGTTGAGACCCATCCCATACCCTCTTTTTAAGGCAGCAAAACATACTGCTGAGAAATCTTGAGGGAACTCTGATTCCTTATAAAGAACTCCTATATGTATTTTTCCCTGCTTTATCTTTTGAAAAGCATTTTCCCATAAACCTTGCCTTATTTATATTCTTGGGCCATGACTGCAGCACTAGCATCATATATTCTGACACGTGCTTTAATCTAGCAGGATCTACAAATAGAGCAGCAGATGCTGAGGGCATTGACAGAACCTCTCCCCGAATTGTTTTCCAACTCTTCCATCTGGGTTTTGAAGTCAAATTGAACTTTTTGTACTGCTTTGCTGTATCGCTTCCCTGCTAGTTTCTGGAAATAGAAAGGTTGCACTGTGTTTATTCCAACTGTAATCTAAAAACACTCACAATCTCCCAAGCAGAGGCCTTTGAAATGCTTGGGAAGAGAAGCCAAGTGGAAGTGCTGGGGATTTCATTATAAATGTTCTTTTTTCTGTGTAGGAGGCAGTGGAAAAGGGGGGAGGGGAAAGACCTGTCATTCTGATTGTGTGGGAAGAAAGGGGTTGTTAAAAATGGGGCCAATTTCACTCCGAACAGTTCTATTCTTAAAACCCTCGATATTTGCAGAAATGAATGTCTTGCTTAGAAAGCATAAAATGGTTTCATATGGAAATCATCTGAAAAATGTGTCTCAATGATTTGTTTATTTTTCTTTAAAGAATATTTTATTTAGGTACTTGAAGAAAACTAAAAATTATTGGCCTTGGGTGATCTTACTACAAAAAGACTGAAAAGCAATTGTCATTTTTATGTAACTGTATCTGTGGGAAAGTATTCTGATCTACAAATATCATGTTCAGTTTTCAGCAGTTCAGATCACTGTATTAGTTAGAGTGCATGTGCATATTCTACCACCAGGAAAAAGTATTTCCAACACTGCCTATTTCCCAGCCAGATACACCAAAAAAAACCCCAAACCCAAAAGAGGGAGGAAGACTTTAAGGTCACACTTGCATCATGCTCTTCAGTTTTTATCTGGGTTTTGCAGCCTGATGGGTGTGTTGCATGTTGTCCTAATGGGAAAGCTCCTCAGAAAGCATTTTCCAAAGCAGTCATCATGCAAGTTTGCTCAGGGTGTTGAGTTGAGACACAGCTGCAGAGGGCTCTATGGGCCACAGATAAGAAAAGTAACCTCCAACGTACACAGACTGGATACCCACTTTGGGCATCATGCCCTGTGTGAAAACTGTGATGTATGACAGCAGCCCCTTGCTTGGTGTCCTCTTAGCAGGACTCACCCAAGTTTCCATTTTCTCCTCGCTGTCATTGCCTTTCAAAACAGCCTTCGTGGATCACAGTGCTGCTTCTGAAAATCCATCTGGGCTCTTTTGAAAAATGTGAACCCATCTGTTAGCAATAACTTCACCCAGACAGCGACTGAGCCTGTTTTGGTGCTTTCCACTGTCTGACTCCTACCCCAAGGACAAGCAATTTGGGGATGTGCAGGAATCTGCTGCACTTGGTTTCCTTTTCTTCCACTTACAGGGGGTCTCTCTGTGCATGCTTGCAGCCTGGGGAAGGACATACTGGAAAAACAGGGAATAGACAAGTCCCTCCTGCTGTGGGTTGCATTTTTCTCTGACTCTGATCCTTCTCCATGGGGAGAGACAATGCGGAGTGTGGGAGCCTGGTTTACATCTCCCTGCACACAGCAGGCAAGGGTTACCTCAATTTGTGGTTCTACACTGAAAAGTGACTAAGAAAAGGAAAAAGTAACCTGTTTATTTTGCTTCCAAAGAGCTTTATAAAGAGTTAGCCTGGGAAAGTAATATATAGATTTTGAGGAATTGTTTTCTTTTAAATGGCACCCCATATGAGTTATCTGCAAGGTCCCTGAAAGCTAAGCTAGATCCTTCCGAGCTCAAGCTACAGGAGTTCAATCAACTGTGATGAATGTGACGCTTGTAAAAATTTGTGGGATACGAAACAGCCTGGCTGCTTCGTCTAGACAGCCAATGTTCCGCAAAAAACCAACAGGGGTTGGGAAAATCTGGGGCTGGGGGCCAAAGGGACATGGAGGAAAAGGAGGTGGGCGGGTGTGGCACTCTGAAGAGATTTCAGCTGTGAGGTAGGAGACCCTTTCATGGCAAAACGGATGATGAGAAGAGGATGGCTCCATGGCATGGAGGGCAGGGCATTAATGGCCACATCAGATAGTCCATGTACCCACGGGATGTTGTGTGGGACTGTTAATTCTCCCCACTCTAGGACCCTGAAATCAATGGCCAGAATAGGTCCATTGAGGAGCTGGTCAGACACTTCAGTGTTTTCCTGGAAAATGCCCGACATATGAATGGAGTCAACAGAGTGTGTAAGACTTAAATGATCTACAGTTGGTAAAAAGAAAGAGAAGGAGAAAAAAGGATCGTCAGATTAATGCAAAGTGCATTGAAGTGGGAAGGCTGGAGGAATATGAGGGTACTGGAGAGTTAGGGTTGAGGGTTTGATTCACTGAAATAGAGACAACTTCTCTGGGATCCTCACTGGTCTCCCAAAAGCCAATGCAGCCATGGCCTACACCAAGATCAGACCCAAACCCTAGAGATTAAATCTAGGGTTTGGGTCTGATCTTTTCACCCATCTGCTCTGAATGTCAGCTTCCAATTTTCTTTGATGAAAAAGAAAGAGGGACCAATGCAGGACCTTGGCTCCCTTTTGACCCCACAGAACCTTGGTGCTTTCCAGCATCCTGATGACCTACCAATTCTGTAGTAATCCTTGTCCAGGTCTTTGCAAAAGCCTTTCCCGCTCGCCACCTCCAGGGAGTACTCTATCAGCAGCAAAACACTCATAACCTGGGAGAACAAAAGCAAAAGACACAATTCAGTGGGCCTTGAGCCAACTTCCTACCAAGAAATTTGTTTCCAGGGAGACTGCAATGGCCACAGTCCTAAATAGAGGAAGGATCTCTGAGTAAGACAGTCAGGGTTTAAAAGGGGTTTAAAATACTTTACAAGGAAACATTGATACAAAACTGATGGTTTGGGTTTAACTGTCTTTTTCTCCCAGCTTCTGAAGGAGAATGGAGGAATTGCAAAGTTAATGAGCTTTGGTTCGATATCTTTTATCCAGAAAATTCTGGCATTACATTTTGAAATACATTATGCTTCACAATTGAGCTAAATGTAACAATAGTACAAATAGTAAAAAGAAACACAAATAGAATAAACAGCTATCTTAAAGCCTACCTGTACTACTTCATTGAAAAAAAGTATGGTTATCCATCTTTTATTGATTTGAGAAAAAACCCCAAATGTGCTTTTTTTTGTATTGAACCAAAATTATTTTCTATCCCTTCCCTTCCAAGTTTCCAAGTCAGGCTATCAAACCCTGGCCTCCGTGGTTGACCCCATTCTGAGTTTATCAAGCTGTAAGACAGAGTGAGATATAGAGCTGTGCTCTCAATCCCAGCACTGTACTTCTATACCCAAACAGTGACAGTCTGTAGTGAAAAATCAATTTCTAACCTCCAGGCTAGAGAGAGCTCCTGTTGTATGTGGGGCACTGGACAGGCAGATGCTGGAGAAGACCTCAATAAGGCTGCACACCTCACCATGGAGCACCACAGACAGCAGGTTCAGGGTATTTCCATGCAAGTAAAACCAGGATGTGAGTAGCCACAAGGCCGGGCACCCCACCACATCCCTTCTAGGGTCAATCCCACCCTAACAGTATGGATGCTATGGACTGCACATGCCAAGGGGAACTTGTTGCAGATCTGAGAACAAGAAGTCCCAGGCCACAGTGTTGTCAGAGCAGATTAACATCTCTCAGGGCAAAGGACTATTCTGGTGCCGTTGTTTCTTTACCAACTATCAGGATGACAGTTTGAGCACTGTATAGTGAGATGGCACATTTCTGACTCCATCATGGAACCCATTTTGTTCATGTTCATTGCCTGCTGTTGTCTCTTATGCTTGTTAGGTCTTCTACATTTTTCAGCTGTAGCAAGCTGGAACACAGCATGGTCTGCCCAGGGCTGCACTTTCTGAAAGCAGCTGTGGTGCATGCTGTGTTATTTTAAAATTGCCTTAACAGCATAGGTGGCTGTAGAGGAAGCCTGCAGGCTTCTTTCCCTGAAGATGCAGGAAACATGGGCTCGCCACCCTGTAGCTGTTTCTCTCTGACTGGACAAGCTCCATGACCTCTCTGCTGCTGTGCAAAAGACCTGCCACCACCTCTCTGCCTGAGTTTCCTGTCCAGGAGGTCACAACGCCAGGGCACAGCCTGAGGGCAGAGAGCTGGGGTCAGACCAGGACAAATGCAGGGACCATCCTGCCCGCTGCATTTTTCCCTCAGAGACGTGGGAACTGAGTCTGCAGGAGAAGAAATCCCCAGGTGGGCAAGAAGTGGAGAAACCTGTGCCAACATGACCTTCCGTCTTCACCCCACCAACACCGGGTCCATCTCTGGGAGCATCCATTCTGCAGACTATTCTCCAGGGACTGGAACCATCAACAAAAGTACCATCATCAACAAAAAAGAGGTTGTCGTGAAGAAGTGAACGAGAGAAGCCATTTCACCTGGACTGCACAGCCTCTGCCTCTCATCCTCTGAACCCCACACTGATGCAGGAAGCAAGTTTGTATCTGCCACCAAAGTCAGCTCAAACTTGGGTACTGTAGAGCTGAAACAACTACTCCAGAACAGCTGTAGCAGCTTTTTGTTTCAGCAACCGGTTAACAAAACGACGCAGGCAAGGAGGAAACGCAACTGCTGTGGTCTGCGCTCCTGTTTGCAAACTTTCTGTGTGGGAGATTACAAAACCAGCAACTGTTGGGAGTTGAGGCAAACTTAACTGTCAACCAAGCAGAAGAAATGATGCTTTTTGTCTTTTGCAGAGCAGTGGCTGGAGGTGCCGCACAAGATCCAGGCAGAGTTCAGGCTGGAGTAAATATATAGGCAGGCGTGTGAGGGCTGACACTGCAGGCAAATAAAACCAAAAGGCATGGAAAGAAAGGCTTCTCTTTGCCCCAGAAATGGGGAAGCGAGGCTGGGAGGGATGGACAGCAGCAGAGACAGGAACCAAATGCAGACTCCCACTGTCTCTGTTAGCTGCAGGAGGCCTAGAAACCATCTTCAAAAGCAAATTTATCCACTTTCTGTGCCACAAGGTACAAGTCCAGCTTCCAGAAGAGCTGTAGCACATCCCCCAGAGCGCTTTGCTTTGTTTGTAAGTGAAGTGTCAAGTATTGTGAAGTCAAAGTCAAAAGTCAAAATGAGGACTCAAGTCAAGAGTGAAGTCAACAAAATCACACTCCCTCTGCAGTGGGGACTGAGACCCTGTGTCCCATCACTAACCTTGCCTCTGATTTTAAAATCTGCCTAGAGTCTGAGTTGGAAGAAAGAATATGTCATCCCCCGGCCTGTCTGATATCAGGTTGTTCAACAGTCACACAAGATATGCTGATCTGAAGTTTTTTTACACTGGATGTTCTCTCCTGGGGTGTAAAGAATCTCTTAACTAACTACACATGGAGATCACACGCTGACTTCAAGTGCCCTAACTTGTCTGAGAGTTTTCATGTTATGTGCTCCCGAAGAGATTTCGCTTCCCTTATTGCTACTGCTGGTCAAAACCCTCAAATGTCAACCTGGGAAATATAGGAAGAAATTGCTTTTTCAGGTTTCTAATAAATGAAGGCCTGAACAAAATGGATGATCTGAGCCCTAAACATCAGTTTCTGCAAGCCAAGTGAGTGAAAGGAGGACAGCAGATCCCAAATGAACCTGTCACAGATGGATTTGCAGACAGAGAAAAGCCGGAGCCTAAACTTCAGTATGAGGAACCATCTCTAATGTCTATTTAAGAGGGGGACAGTAGAGCAAAAGAGTTCCTGGTTACCTTGCAATGAGCCACACAACCAGACAAACAGCAGGGCCATAAAATAAGTACATGTCACACAGAAAACCCAAGGCCAAGCTGAAAGATTAAGCAGAAGACTTTAAAAATGAAAGTTGGTTTAAACTTTCAATTTAAAAGGGCTTTTGCATGGAAACAATCAGCCACTGAACTGCAATGAGATAAAACAGACAAGGACCTGCACGCCTTTCCCTTGGCTCTCCATTTGTATGAAGTTCAGGACACCTCTCCATCACCTGACTTTGGGTTTGGCACACTGCTGCCTGGCAGGTGACAATCTTATTTATTCCTGTAGAGAATATGAAACCCCCACAGGAGGCTGCTTGCATCAAGCTGAGAAGGTGAAGAGATTGATGTGGCATCTGCCTGGCAAGACAAGCCTCTGCAAGGATGCATATATTCTTGCTTCAGATTGCCCTTTCACTGCCAGAAGAAACTGAAATGTTCCCATTTCAGGCAGACAGAACTGCTCAGATGAGTATCCAGTTCCCTTTCTTNAGGAGAGGAAGAGGCAGGCTTAAAATAGGAGGTTTCACCTCCAGGTGGTCAATTCACAGCTCGTAGGGTGTGCTGCCATCTCCACCAGCCAGCCCCGCTTATTTTATCTCCTACAGCTGCAGCTTTTGGAGGACACCTCTCATCTTATTGTTGCCTCCGTTTGCCTCCGTTTACAAGGAGTGCTTCAAATTTCTCAGTAGAAGATTTGTAACACCAGGAACCGAATTGACTCAGCCAAACAGTGTAGGACTATGGTAGAGCCAGTCGTTAAACCAAGACAGCTAAATTGAGGTTGTCTTGCAACGCAGATTCTTAACAGCATGACACGCACAGCCCCATTCCCTGGTGAATAATTTTGCTGCAGCTGTAGTAACTGCTGCAGAGGTTGTGTCATGGGCCGATTTTTTCTGAAATATGTGCAGCTTCACTAATCTTCAAATAATTTATCTTTATGTGCACGGCCTTCGTGTGACAGCTGCTTCTTCCTATTTACACAAGAAGAGATTGAAGCCATAACGAACAGGGGTCAATGGGAACAGTGACATCCCCAACAGTGCTGTGAGGGTTTCTGTCAGTGGTCCACACAAGCAGGTGACACCCGGCACTTTGAAGGCAAATAGTACCACATATAAATGCCATACTTCCAGTGCTATGATTTTTTTTACTTTAATTTAGAAGTGGTTGTTGTGGCGGGGTAGGATGAAGTGAGGAGTGTTTTTAGCTCCCAGTTGATTTCTGTTCAAAACATTTCATCTTTTTCCTTCCTGCTGCCTCCTTCTCCCCGTTGTTTGTGCAAGGAGGTGGGAGCAGCACAGGGTCTGCTGAACATCTCAGCTCAGCCACAGCCTGCTGAAGACACAGTGAATCGCAGCTCTGTACCCACATGAGTCATGTCCACAGGTGAGGACCAGAGCTGGGGAAAGTCCCAGAGATGAGACTCTGCTCCTTGAGCTAAAGAGCTGCCAAAGAACAGAGCGCAGCTGTCTCAGAGGCCAGACCAAGCTACAGACACACTGCTTTCTAAGACCTCCGTTGGATCAAATCAAGGGCAGGTTTTCTGCCCATGCTGTATGCAGAGAAGCAACTTTCCAGCCTTATTCTTCAAGTTAATGTCAAATAACTTGAGGTCCTTTCATGCCTGGGAGGATTTGATGAGCAGAAGGACAAATTCCTCCATGGTTTCTTTGAAAGCCACCCACAAGTCACCTCACAGCACCCAGTGAAGCTTTGCTAACCACACAACTCTGCCCCTACCTCTTTCCCCTCCTTCTTCTTCCCTGTTTGTTTGAGAATGCCTACAATTTATTTCAACTGTCTATGGAGACATCAGCAGTGAGGCAAATCTAATTTATAGGAGGACAAGACATTGCCACAAAGCCCGAGAGCTTGTGTTTGATGGCAATACCATCACCCAGCATCACTATGATTCATCTGTAGGACCCACAGCAATAATTTATACTGATACAAACCAACAGTATTGATGTAGCAAGTCATCTAAGTCACTGCTGAGTTGTAAATCCCTTTTTTTTTTTTTCTTCCTTCCCTCTGCCCAGCTGCAGCTACATGATCAAAACGGTGGAGAAGAGGAAGGGAAAAAGTATTTGCTATTCTCTGTTATGTCTTAAAGCAGTAAGATAAGATAACCTTCTCCAAAACTCAAACTGTTTCCCAAGGGGTTTTGTGTAAAAGAAACCCAGTGAGAATGATACAGTAGGTACAGACCCACAGGGACCTGTGGGACTTGGGGAGTTACAAGCTCTGGTATTGCAATGATGGTCATTCTGTCAGGAGCCAGCAGCAGGAGGGTTGAAGAGCTCAGGGCTCAGACTGCTCCTGCCCATTCCCCATATCCTTTACTGGTTCAATCCCCGTCTCCAGGAGCAACTCTGGCTTCTTCGTCTTAATCCAAGTTGCATTTAAGATGTTAATGTTTCCTGGCACCACATGCCCTTCACTGGCCTTGTACATCAGTACATATGGAATTACGGAATGGTTTAGGTTAGAAGAGACCTTAAAAATCCACAAGTTCCCACCCCTGCCCTGGGCAGAGACACCTCCCACCACACCAGGTTGCTCCAAGCCCCCTCCAACCTGGCCTTCAACCCCTCCAGGGTTGGGGCAGCCACAGCTTCTCTGGGCAACCTGGGCCAGGCTCTCACCACCCTCACACCAAAGAAGTTCTTCCCCACATCTCAGCTCCATCTACCTTCTTTCAGTTTCAAGCCATTACCTATCCTTTTATTTACAAATGATAAGGTATAATTTGCAACACCACAACTGTACCACACATGATTTCTGACTGGAGCCATGTCTCTGCCACTAACAGTCAAGAGAGGGAAAACATTCACAGCAATAAAGAAGAAATTGCGTGAAACAGCCTCTGCTCAGAGAGAGCCCTGTGACACTGGGATTCATCAAACTTAGAAAAAAAAAGATTGTTGAAAAGGAAATATGAACAGAATGCAGCTGGAGACTATTAGGTACAACAGTTAGTAAACATGACAGCTTTCATGTAACCTCAAAGTCAAGAAACTTTGACGTAATGACTGCAGGGGATGCACAGGGTACCTGTCCTATTTCCAATACCTTCTCTAAGTTGCTGCGGTGGGAGACAGGCAGAGAAACTGCCGGACTGTGGGGCTGACTCAAGACACGTGCCTTGTGATTTCCGCCTTTGCCATCTTGCAAAGAGAAGCACCTTCTCTTGCCTGCCCTAAGTGGACCTTTGCACCTCTTCTGTAAACTCTTTTCCGTGAGCACTGTGAGGTTTCACCCCAAGGCTCTCTGCCTTTCTCTGTTCAAACCTCACCCGGCATCTCTCACAGACCCACTAAACCTTTTTTAAAGAACACATCTTTCATTTGATGTCGCTGGTAATTAAATTTTCCCTCTTAACCACCAGCACTGGGAGTGGTGTCTCATTCTCTTCCATCACACGCTGGCGCAAATCAGGAATCTCTGTTGTTGTTGTTCGTGGCATCACGGTAAAACACTTACCAGAAAAATGTGCCTGAGTTCAAAGCATTTGCTGACTTCAGAGAAAGACAGAGGAGGCTTTTTTTTTTTTTTTTTNNNNTTTTTTTTTTTTTTGTGATTCACCCTCCCAGCTAGGAAAAACAAATTCATTTTCTCTTCCTCGGTTTCACCACTGATAACAGATAGCCCACGTCATGCAGCAGGTTTGTAGCCCTCTGGGGAAAATGTGCTGTATTTCCATGTCTTGCGTTTTGTGCAGACCTTTAATTTTTCCAGCTCTTCATCAGATCTTGGCCACACTTCCCATGAGGGTCCCTTTTCTGAACAGGCCCTGACCATCCCTCTATGATGGCTGTATCCTTAATTGGCTGTCAGGAATTGCTTGTGCTCTGATGCACACTCTCAGGTTTCATATGTTTCAGTTTTTATGTCTCGGGGCTGTGAGAATGCACAAGGAATGCAGCAATTTCTTTTTCTTTAAATCAGTGAGACTATAAGCTTTGAGCTTGTGGCAAAAAGGAGAGCAGCACGCCCAGGGTGTAATCTAGATGCTCGAAAAGCAGAAGGCAAAAGAGGCTATAAAATTGCATGATTCCTTTCACCCATCTCATAATGTTTGATGACCCCAGAAGATTAAAATATGGCATGGAAATACTACTACAGTGCCTGGCTTTCAAGTCATGCCGGGGCAAGATGTTTGCGGTTACCATGAAGATGTGGTGTAGACCCGAGTTTTCTCTGCTCTGGGCTGATATGGGGCCACCTCCTGCCCCAAACCAGGGAGGTTTGAGCCCAAGTGCAGCCACCCCCCTCCCTCGCTGCCTCCAGCAGCCCTCAGTGCTCCTTCTCCTGGTGGGTTTATAAAATTCTACCATTCACTGAATTCTTTCCCTTTATTTTGTTGTCCAAAAAGCAACTAAACTGATCTCCAGTTTTTTCGCCTTTCATTTCGTGATTCAAATCCTGAAGAACGCCTTTGGAAGGGCTGAGTTGCTGAAATAGCTCAAGAAGATCATATTCAAACACTCTTAAGTCCAATATCTCTCTGCTGAAATTCTTCAGAGGGTTTTACACAACAGTCAAGAGCAGGAAAGTTCCTCTTCATTGGCTTAGTTAGATCACCTTACAAAATTATGTGGGCTGCTATATGGTATCAGACAGCATGTGCTACTTCTAATATGTCATCCTCTTTTTTACAGGAACTAAATTTCTGTTATTTAGTTTTTAAGGATGAGGAAAAAGAGTAAAGAAGGACTCTTTTGCACTGCTCCTGTGCAAAGAGGGGGGTGAGAGCCCCCGTTATCACCCTGCTGGCTCCCAGCCCATGACCGTGTACCCCAACTGACGCAGATGGGATTATTTTAAGTGCCTCTGCCATGCGAGAAGGTTGTCCTTCTGACAACCAACCCCACTGACAGATTTTAAGTAAATGAGTTGCAGTTCATTTAACCAAACTGAACCACCACTAGGGACAGGACGTAAGAAACTGAAGCAGTCCTATGAGAAGTAAATAATTTTTTTCCTACCCACTTCGAAAATTAGACCTATCTGAAAGGCTATTTGCTACTTAGTGACTCTGCATATGACAGTGTGAATACACAGAGGAAGAATTGCATCGTGGAGGCCAAAACCATTAAAGCAGAACGTTGGCTTGCTGTCTGGGCTTGGTGTGAGAGAGGAGGGGGTTGTGGTGTAGTGAGGATTTGCCCAGGCAGCTTGAATTGCTCCTTCTGCCTCAGGAAAGCAGACTGGGGCTGCAGGAGGACCACAGCATGTCTTCTCCGTGCAGGCCACAGCTGCTACCCCCAGCACGTATTTTCAGGGTACAGCTCCCCGCACTGCTCCTGTGCAAGGACGGGGGTGAGAGCCCCCGTTATCTGTTATCACCCTTCTGGCTCCCAGCCCATGACCGTGTACCCCAACTGACGCAGATGGGATTATTTTAAGTGCCTCTGCCATGCGAGAAACCACATCCTCAGTACGACTTGAAGCCATCTCAAAGCACCTCTGTGCACCCAGGTGGTGGTGAAGAAATGTCCCTCCAGGCTCTGCTGCCTCTGCTCGCTGCCATCTGCAACTGCCAGCTGAACGTGGCACAGACCCAAACAGACACCAAAATGCTACAGATCACATCCAAATGGCCATAGAGAGAGACACAAAGCAGCTTTGCCCACCCACCCTTTCCTTGGCCAGGACCTAAGTCCCTCCTCCCTCCAGTGATCCACCATTTTGGCCCTCCCACCCTTTGCATCGCCACTGTCTGCCTAGTTTCTACCCAACAGGTCCAGTCCTGGCCAAGCCACAAGCCTCTGCATTAAGCTGCAAGGGAAAAACAGGAAGCAGAGAGAGTTGCCATGAGCCCCAGCTGGTAAAGACAGGGAAAAATTAATTAAAAAGACCTCCCAGAGTAATAAATCTCCTCCTGG
>VXBJ01000180.1:0-10730 GCA_013400055.1 Nycticryphes semicollaris | reverse complement strand
TTGATTTTTATTTTTTTTAAAAAGGCAGAACATGAATGTTGGTTTGCTTCCTGTGCTTTGTGCAAAGTAAATATGAGAGGGGAACAGAAGAAATAGCATCTTCAGAGCTCAGGCTTTCCCCATTGCAAACAGGAGAGTGCAGTGCTGACAGGCCCTGCCCTAACCCTTTCTCTCCCACTTAGGCTCCCTTACAACGAGTTCTTCGGCGGGGTGAGCGGCCTGACTGTTGAGCAGTTTCAGAAGATCAACGGTTTCCCTAACGCCTTCTGGGGCTGGGGTGGTGAAGACGATGACCTCTGGAACAGGTATGAGCTTGGCTCAGCTGGCATCCCTGAACTCTGCTTCTGATGGTGGTTCTGTGAGCCAAGCTTCCCACGTGCTGCTGGGGGGAGTGTGGTCCTCTCTGCCACCGATGCTGGGCTTGTTGCTCCTGCCTCACCCATTTGCTGTGGCTTGGTGGGAACAAGGGCCACTCCAGCCTGTGCAGGCAGCAGATGGGAAGCAAACAGAGAAGTGCTGGTTGGGAGGTGATTGGCTCCATGTGCAATATCCCACGCTGCTGAGCACAAACTGATCCTGGCTGAGCACAAGCCTTGAGGTGCTGAGTGCTCTGTGACTTGCCTGGAGCCCAGGCTGGAGTTTGGAGGTTTGCATAGCTTATCTGCTGGGTGGAAAGGCAAAGCTGTGGTAAGAGCCCCGAGCACACTAACTGTGCTGTCCTGGCAGGCCCTGACAGCACAGCAAATGCAACAGTTAATTTTTACTTTATTTTTTCCCTTTCTAATGCAGAGTGCAGTATGCAGGCTACTCGGTGACTCGACCAGAAGGAGACACAGGGAAATACAAATCAATTCCTCACCACCATCGGGGTGAAGTGCAGTTCCTAGGAAGGCAAGTGAATTTTCCATTTTTTTTTTTAAGGGTCCCAAAGCCCATCACAGAGTATACTGCATACGAGGCTCCCTGCAGATCTGTGAGGGCAGTAACAACCTTAACTCATGAAGGAGACTGAGTACAGGGAAATAAAGGAGGCAGAGCACTGTCTGGCTCCCTCCATCCCTACGTTTTATATTCTCCCCGCCCCCATCCCAATCCTGGCAACGGTGGGTCCTTGCTTTGTGGCTTGTAGCTGCTTGGATGCCATCCAAAAGGGGGTTGGCAGCATGGTGGCCTGATAGCAGGCTGAGGGCCTGTCCTGTATCTCAAGGGGGGTGTTCCTAAAGGAGGGGCTAATGACAGATGACAGAGAAGCTTCTGTGTTTCTAGAAGAGCCTGATTGAAGTGTTGAAGGAGGCATTGCTCAGCCTGCAGAAGGCAGAGAGAAGGGCCTGTCCTGGTTTGTGGCTGCCAAAGCATTGTCAGAGCATAACACTGTCAGAGTCCAGTAGCAACACTCTTGAGTTTGCACTATGAAGGCAGTTGCTGTTGCAGAAGCAATGTCCCCCTGCAGTGCTGTTTTTTGGTAGTAGGCATTTTGTACCTTTTTATCAAAAGTGTCCTGACACATCCTGATGAAGCCAGTTTTGATGCTTCCCTCTTTGCTCTGACCCAGTCTTACTCTTCCTCCCAGCACATCCCTTTCCTGGTACTTTTTCTGCCCCCACATCCCAGCCCAACTCCCACTCTCTCTGCTATTGCCAGGCCCCTGGAAAGTCAGTGTCCTGGCCTGCCAAAATGTTTCTGCTTATTCTGGCTTTTTTCCCTCCCACCCTTAGCCCTTATCTCATCATGCTGCTCACAGATTTGGTTGAGGCTGGTTTTTTTGTGCACCAGCTGCAGTTTCCTTCCCCAAACCATCATTCTTCTAGTTTTACTTCCTTGTCCTCCATCCCTCAGGCTAAAACCATTTAGTTCTGCTCTTGTTTGTGGTCCAGTTTCTCAGAAATGGAAAGGAGCAGTTCAGCCATCAGTTGTTTTTCTCTGGGATGTCTTGTCTGGTGAGGGCTTGGTGTAGGACCCCCTGAGCTCAGCTCCTTCCTGGGAATGGGACCCACAGGCTTCAGGCAGGAGTGACAGGTTGTTTTGACAGCTGAGTGCTTCTCAGAGCACATTTTGCTCTCCATCAGTTGATGGATGGTGACTTTCTAAAGTTTGGGATATCTACCAATATAGAAAATGTGATGGTTATCTTTATTAAGGGCTCAGAATGTGTTGGTTTGTAGTTGCCGCTGGGGCTGGCTGTTGTAAGGTGGTTTAGTAGTGTTGGGAGGACTTTGCAGGGCTCTGTGGCATGTGTGGAAGTGACTCTGGCCTCTGATTCTGGTTGCACAGGTATGCCTTGCTGAGGAAGTCGAAAGAAAGGCAAGCCCTGGATGGCCTCAATAACTTGAACTACTTTCCAAACGTCACATATGACGCCTTGTATAAGAACATCACTGTTAACCTGACACCGGAGCTGGCTCTGGTGACCGAATATTAAGAGGAGAAAATAACTTTGCTCTGCCCTTCACCAAGAAAGCACCACGCTAGACTTTCTTTTCCAAGGACTATCGAGGACAAGCAACACTTTGTCTAATGAAGGATCACAGTATTTGGAGAATAAGGCTGAAAGTGCACGCACAAATTGCCCTAGCTGTACCAATCCAGCCCAATACTCATGCAGCAAGCTCAGCAGTCTTTCTTTTTTCCGCCACTTGCTTTCTGGGTTTCAGGACAACGGTTCAACCTGCTGCTCTCGTCTGCACATTCCTCCTCCAGCAATCTCGGCACCGGGACTTGCCTGGGTCGCACTTTCTCCTCTGGGAAGTGGCCCAGATGAGGGACTCCGTCTTCTCGACGGTGAACGTTGGGAGCAATTCGGTTGGCAACTGCCCTGGTGGGAGATAAATGACTTCTGATAGCATTTTATGTCTGTGCGGTTTTTTAAATGACCTGCTTGAAGTATATACAACAGAATCGCTTCTTAAAGAAGTGTAAGTGTAAATATGCTGTGTAAATTGCCCCTTTTTATTTTTCTCCTATGGCTCAAATCCAAGCTAGAGGTTTACATATGGTCACTCATTTTAGTCCTGAGTTCTGTAAACACTTGTGTGTGCATCACTGTATGTGTGCAAGGTGTTCCCTTTTAAGCCAGTGAGACTGCTTGCATGATTTAAGGTGCACATAAGCAGAAATGTTTGTGGGACAGGGCCCAATGTAGCGGATGAGAAATACAGCTGTGTCAGTGCTCATTCCAGAAACCACGGGGGTGGCTTTTTCCAGTGAGAGTGAGGAAATGGGAATATCTAGGAAAAAAAACCACCACCCTTTCTGTTACTTTTGCGACATGATGCGCAAATGAATCCGAAAGCCAGATGGAATAAAATCCCTTGCCTTTTGCTGTATATGTATATGATGGGCAAGTGTGAGCTTGGCCGATTGCTCAAGAGCTTGCATCCGTGTTGCTGTGGCCATGGGTCAGCTGCTCCTGCCCATGTGCTGCCCCTGGGATGGGGAAGCTGGGCATGCCACACTGTGCCTGCTCTGGACTGGCAGCACCCTGCCATCACTCCTATAGTGTGACAGTAGGGTTTGGGAGGTTATTTTATTTTGTATTTATTGTGTAAATCTTGCACCCTAGTGCTGCCAGAGCCAGATAATGTGCTTGATTATCACCGTCAGCACCTGGCAGCACTTGCACAAGCCTAGCTGGTGGGGCAAGTTTTCGCAGGTTAGTGAGAGTGAGAGAAATGAAGGACACATGAATCAAGCTCATGGAGGGGCGTGCGGGGGGAGAATGAGGACTGGGAACCAGAGAGCTTGGTCTGACACCCCATCCAACCAAACTGGAGTGACCCCTTCCTTCTCCCCTCTGCCATCCCCTCCTTCCCCACGGCAGCTGTGGGGAGTCTGGGCTCCCTTCCCCGCTGACACTCAATCCAGTCCTTACACAGCACCCACACTGTCACTTTTACCAGACCTCTCTGACTTAAAAGTAAATACATTGGGGGTTGCATTTTAATTTGTATTTATACATAACAATGGTGGGTACTTAACCTCCGAAGTACTTTAACTTTCTTTTTATTGCATTGTTTGCCTTCGTTTTCCTTAACTTCTCATGGTTTACATTGTTTTCTCGGTTCTGTGGACGTATGATCCCCATACTCGTCTGTTGTGGGTGTGACTGCCCAGGGCATTCCTAACCTGTATCCAGAAAACATTAGTTTAGAAAACACGAGTTCTTGTTGTGTAGATCTTATCGGCCGGTATGAGAGGACAGCAAGCCTGCCCTTGAAAAGCGCTGATAGGTTTGTAACTTGGGTTTAAAGTCTTTGAACTTATGTATGCTTTAAACTTGCTTCCCAAGGGGGTTCAACCTGGTTATTTATAGGCAGAGGTGAGGATTTTGCTTTTTGCGCATATAGCAATAAAGACTTTTGCTTCCGAATCTCTCTAATTCATGTGGACCCTTTTCAGATGCTGAACCTGCATTGCCCTGCCCCTCTTTTCTTTCATCTTGAGACCTTGCTAGAAATCTGTCTTTGTTTAATGGTGCTTCAAACAAGGAATGTATTTCAACTAGTCCAAGTTCACTACCCCAGGAATCATGCATGTGTGTGTGTGAGTAGGTGTTGAACTCCCTTAGTTGGGATCCTCAGCCTTTGATGTGTACCTGACACCCAGCACACCTTGTGTTGAACAAAAAGCCGTTACCTCTGCTCAGAAATGCACTCTACGGTTGGCACAAAAGGGTCCATTCCCTGCTTCCCCCAGCAGCATCCCTCTCCATAGTTTCTTTGTTCTAATCACATTGAATTATTTTTTTTCCCTTTTTAAAATGTGGAATATCTGAAAATGTGCACTGTTAATCTTATCAGCTATGTCAAATACTGTATAGTAAATGTAACTGTTAAAAACATACTGTCAAGCGCATGTGCTGTTATGGTGTAAAAACTCTTGTATTAAGGAGAACTTGTACATATTCTGGCAGCTGAAATTCAACAAGGCCACTTGTTTGCCCCTTCCATGTCAACACCGTTGGTCAGCCCTGCTGGAGGGCAGGTCCTGCTCAATGCTGATTTTTCTTTCTTTTTTTAAATGAGCCATGTGGGTTTTATTTGCAAAACTATTTATTGACAGTTAATTATCTGTAAAGCTCTGCTTCTTGAAGGGAGGTACCGTCTGAGCAACAGCCATGTGCTTCAGGTTGTTCACCATCAGAAGTAGCTTTAAACTCTAAAGTAGCTTTCTGTCATCATGGCTTTTGAGCTTACTGTTATGTTTTTATGAGGTGCCAGGGGGACATTTTTGCACTGAAGACTAGTGTTTTAAAACACACACACACTTCTGAGCAAAGCAATCCTTTGTGTCATTACATTTATTTACCCATGTGTTTGTACATTTTTGTATTTGTTAATTTATGAATGATTTTTTCAGTAAAAAATACATATTCGAGAACAAAGATTGCAGTGGTTGTTTTTTGGGGGTTTTGGTTGGTTGGTTGGTTGGGTTTTTTTACAGGAGGTTGGGGCATGCTTTTTTCTACAGGAGGTGAGATCTGTAAGCCCAGAGAGAGAAGTGCTTATGAGAGCAAGTGGAGAAGGGTGAGCCCTAGATGCTAAAAGGTGTTTAGGAATTTCTCATTACAGCTGAACAGAAGTAAATTCAGTGCAGGGTGGGGATGCTTCTCAAGCTCTTACTACTCTGTAGATGCTGAAGCTTTTTTCCCAAGCATCTATGTCAGTGTAGTACTGATGGAGGGGCTGGCTGCCTTAAGGAAGGTGGGTTTGGGAACAAACTTGGCTGAAGGTGGTGTTGGGCTCAGAGATGGCAGTGGAGACTGTTGGTAATTAGATTTTTGATCAACAAACCCGGGCAGACAGACAAGCTTCCTTGCAGCAGCTTTAAAATATCTTTCTCCTGCTTTGCAGCATACAGGCATGCTAGAATAAATAGCTGGCAGCCCTGGGTTGTTCCAGGCCTTGTCTTTATTTAGCTCTCCGTTTTCTTGGAAGCTTCTTCCCACCCACGGTGCTCCATTGGAGCCTGTGGGGTGGCAGGCTCCTTCCAGCTGCTGCCACCCGCCCAGGGATGACAGCCTTGCCCTCCCCCTGTGCCTGTGGGAGTGAGGGTGGAAGCCTGTCTTGCTCCTGGCGATGCACTGGTGGGAGTCCCTGACCTTAATTGGGCCCTGTTCCTCCGTGGGTACCCCAGCTGTGGGGGTTTTGTCTGCATCACCCTTGCAGTGGCTGGGCTGGGCAGGGCTGGAGGAGGTGGATGTGGGCATAAAAGTTTGGGGTTGCCCCTGTATGGGAAAAACAAGACTTGGGGGGGAAGCCTCCAGCCTGCATCCCTGGTGTGTGCATGGGACCGCATCACTGGGGCCAGCTGCAAGAAGAGGAGCTGGGAGCAAACCCCTTTTTGCATGGACTGTGCAGGAGGAGGGTATCGAAGAGAAGAGCTGTGCAAGGGACTGCCATGGCAGCAGAGCTCCATCACTGCCAGCCAGCAGCCACAGAGCCAAGGCTTTCCTCTAGAGCAGCCCACGCCTGCAGGGGAGAGAGCTCCCTGCTCAGGCTGGAAAATAGCTCAGCCTTCTGGGCTGCAAAATCCTCGAGCTTTCCTGCAGAGTGCATAAACCCCCATCAAAGCAGGGTGTTTTCTCCTACTTCATTCCCCCCTTCCTCTCTATGTAGGGTAATAAACTTGCTTGGGATGGTGTGGGCTGGCAGCCAGAGTCACATCCTGGGATACGGGGGACTGCGGGGCATCCCTGCCTGCCCAGAAAAGACCCGAGGTGCTGCCCAAGGGGATGTCCTGTTCAGGACCTAGTGGAAAGGCTGGGCAGGAGTTTCTCTCCTGTTCATATGTATTTTTATAGCACTCCCCAGCCCCAGTGTGTGGGAGGTGTGAGCACAGGCACCAACGTGGCCTGGGGAAGGGCAAAGGTGCTGGTCCCAGTGCTGAAATGACCCCAAGGTGCAGATATGAGTCTAATGCTTTGCATCCCCTTCCCCTTCAGAGCACCTGCTCTGGAAACCAGGGTTTTCTCTGAACATCTGATAAATACCACAAAAACTGTAATGACTTTTTTTCCTCCCAAAGATTTGTGCAGCATAACATTTTCCTGCCGGAGATGCTCTTTATAGATACTAGACCTGGGTGGCTGTGCCCACATAACTAAAGACAGAGCTAGGAAAACCAGGTGGCACCCCTAGCCAGGCAGATGGAGATGAGTTCCTCTAGCTGTGTGTGAAAAGGGGTGGTGAGTGCCAACAGTGTCTGCCCAAGCAAGACATGACCGGGCTGCCTGCTCAGTGGCTGGGGTGGCACAGCCCCACTGCTGGCATGTGATGGTGGCACATTCCCTGGTTTTAGCCAGGCTCCTGCACAAAGTGATACCCCGTGGTGAAATCTCGGAGCAGCTTTAGGGGCTCCTCAATCACTACGTAGCCATTTTTAAGTTAAAAGTTTCTAGTTGCAGCAATTTGCTTTCTCTTTAGGGTTGCTGATTTCCTCCTGGGAGAGGGTGGTTTGGGAAGCAGAGCTGTGAGTCACCAGCCACGCCAGAGCTTCGTGCTGAAGTACTGTGGCTTTTGGGTTGACCTCTCTCCTCCCACAAAGAGAAAGGTGCTGCCCCCCACTAGGCATAGCCAGAGGGTCCCAAACACCCCCATAGCCACTGGGTTTGCTGCTCCACACACACTCCCCACAGGAGGGAAAGAGTGTCCCTGGGTATTTATTCTTCCCTTGGGCTAGCAGTGTGACAATATTGACTGTTACTTAAGAAGGGCTCTTGGTAGTCAAGAGGTAGTCAAGAGAAGTTAACAGGAGCAGCAGGGTCATGGAGGATTAACTGTGGCTCTCAGGTAGCTGCCCTTAGTGAGTCCTGCTGGGGAGGGCTTCCCAAAAAATCCCTTTCTTCTGGAAGACTCTCCCAGGTATGCAGCCAAGGGCCACCAGCAGCCCCTGCTCCTCTCCCATGACTAATCATGGCTAATACCTATAGCTCAGGCCCACGTCCATGTCTGCTGCGCTGCTGCCTGCCCTTAGCATCTGCTCTCCCACTGCCCCGGCTACTCCCTTTGCCCACTCTGCCTGTGCCCACCCAGCCCCCTGCTGTGCCCCCAGCAGCACCCACCAGAGCAAGGAGCCTTGGTGACACCCCTCCAGGGGTTTTGGGCACCCCTTGGGCTGTGCCAGCAACCCCCTCCCCTCTATGATGAGGCATAGGAGAGAGGAGAGCCCCCAGCCCTGGGCGCTGCCGTCCTGTGTGGCACCTCAGCTGTCGGAAAGAGCCAGGCTCCATGACTGTCTGAGGACCGATGAGCAGGGTCACGAGCACCAGTCCACGTCATGGCTCCCAGGCTCTCCAACACCACTGACGGTGCTGAGTGCCTGCCAAAATGCTTTTGAAAAAGAAAATAGCAAAAAGGGGAAAACCCAACAATTCATCGGATATCACCTGGGTGAAGCAACAGTGAACTTTCCCCTGTGAGCAACAGGGACTCGGGCTGGTCCTTTACCCACACAGTGGGTGCCACCCCCTCCGGCACTGGTGGGGATGCAGGATGAGTGGGTGGATGGCTGTGCTGCAGTGTCCGGGCCAAACAAGCAGAGCTTGTCAGCTGGGGGTAACTATGGGATGTCTGGACATCCAGTTGAGAAATCAGCTCCTTAAATGCCGTCTTGAGCCACGGGGACAGCAGGCAGGAGGGCAGTTTCCAAAAGCCACGAATGCAGTGGCACGTTCGGGACTCTCTTGCACAATCGGCTGCATCACCGGGACCGTCTGCTCACCGGTGCGGCGGGTTCCCAGCGAACAGGAATGCTCTCCTCCGCCATAAAACTGCGAGTCACCTTGCGATAAGTGCCTTGCTGTGGGGCTGGTGTGGCTGCCGGCAGTGCCCCATGACCTGCTGGTGGGACCAGGCGGATCCTCCCTCCTCTGCTCTGCCCCAGGAGGTGTCGGAGACAGGCAGTGCCTCGTCAGGAGCGTCAGTAAAACTGATGGCCTCAGTGCAGTCCATGAAGTCACACCTCAGCCCTGCTGCTGTTTGCATTTGCCTGTGGGACTGCCTGGGGACCCGGGATAGGGGTGAGGGGTGATGCAGCCTTTCTTGTGCTGCCCAGGAGTCATTCCCAGGCACCCAGGCTCCTGCCTCTCCACTCTCATTCCAGCACTCCTGCCCCTCTGATCGGATTAAAGCAGTTAATTGCATTATCAGGGTGATGGCGTACATGGCTACATGCCTGCCGGGGGATTCATTATCAGTAACAGTGTCTCCAGCCCATGACTGAGACCTAATCCCTGAGCCCTAGCCGAGACCTTAATTTGACAGAGCAAATTCATTCATAATTCAGAGCTGCTTCTGTAGCTGGAAACTCTTCATTGGCAACTGAATGTCCTGGAGATGCCATGGCCCCTGGCAGACAGTCCTGGAGCAGACAGAGGATGGAATATGCTCTCTTTAACACAGTTTATTTCTGCTGGGGTTTGGGGTCCATGTAGCAGGGAACAAATGAGCCAGGGCCGGGGTTTACAGCAGCTCAACAGTCAGTAACTCTGTTGGTGGGGTTCAGAGCTCTCTGCCTGAGGAGTTACCTGAACACAGATCAGCTCTTTGCCTGAGTGAGTCCCTGCCACGCTGCTCCCTCTGCTTTGCTGCCAGAGGTGTTTATTAACAAAAAAAAGCAACCCGAGCTCTGCAGAAGGGGGCTGCACCCCCAGCTATGGGCATGCACTGGGTGGCTGGATCTGCTGCCCTCCTGGCCAAAGCTCTGTTAGTGAATCAATGTGTCACCCTGGGATGAGGTAAAAAGGAAAAGATGCAGAGATGCAGCTCAACCCCAAACCAACCAGCAAGGGAAAGGGAAGACAGCAGTCCCCAGCCCCTTTACCCAGCTGCGAGCCTTTTTTTTTTTTTTTATCAGATTGCAAATAAGGCAGGTATTTCATTGCAACCCAAACTAGGCACTGAGTAGTAGAGCTGCAGAGAGCAATTAGTGCTTCCACCTTGATGAGGAGCTGTGCCTACAGGTCCCATCCTGCCTAGAGGGGAGATGGGTGATGGGGCAGAGCCTGATCTTGTCCCCCTGCCCTGGCAGGCTGCTGATGCAACTGAGGGCATCGGGTGTATCAGGGGTGGGTGCACTCCCAGGAAGGCCCAGATGTGCCTAGAAGGGGGCTTAGGGACTGCCCTGTGAAACAGGGCAGCTGAGCCGCCGGCCCCTCCGCCCCCGAGCTGGAGGTAAGGCGCAGGGGAGACCCGTGCGACGGTGAGGGGCGGTGGGATGCTCCTGCGGTGCGGGCAGCGGCGCATCACGGTCCCAAAGCCCCACCTGGCGGCAGGCGATGGCAGGGAGCGAACATGACCCTGGGACTTTGGGGACATCCCCAGACCTACATCCCCTCCTCCTTAGGCAGGGCTGCGGGGCCGGCGGCTGCTGGGATCACCCACGCACGTTTCCCAGCCTGCACGCAGGAGAAAAGCTGGCCGGCAGCGCACCCCCATGGGGACAGCTGCTAGTGCAAGATGACTGTGCTTGCCCATGACTTGGGCTTGGGACAGCACCCAACCACCCCCTGCTGGTGCTCAGTCAGGAGAGCTCCCAGCTCCCTCCTGTAAGACACAACGGAGCATGCAATGGGGCTCCAGCTCCTCCCTGCAGACACGCCATCACCACTCCTGTCCCGCACAGTGACACGTCTGCGGTCACTGGAACAGCTGGGTGGCAGTCACTGGTAAGCAACCATCACCACAGGGCCTGGTCCACGCACAACCTTTGAGCCCTAAACAGCCACTTTCTAG